>JAIQCU010001471.1:0-20810 GCA_022114935.1 Leptestheria dahalacensis
CTTGGCACACCCATCCGTCGCGCCCGATGGACCGGGTATTGTTCAAACTGAGGTCAGGGCACATCAACATAAATCTACTGAGAGACAACGAGGATGACGAAGACCAGATGGGCAAACTTTGTACAAAATGTGGAATGGACAACGACGGGGTAGAACATTTCGTGCTACACTGTGAAAATTATGGTGCTGAACGTAATAAATTAAAGAGCAAGCTTGCAAAACACGGACTGAGGCTTAACTTGGAGAATATGTTGGGACTGAACCCTCAGCTGCAGAAGAAAGAACAGTTTCTGATCAGAGATGCACTATGTCAGTTTCTAAAAGATACTGGCCGAGATAAAGAACTTTACTAACCAAACATAAAAGTAGATTCATGAACAGCCCATAGATGGCGGAAAGCAGTACGGACGCGAAAAAGTTCCGAATGGAACTTATGTCGTCACAACCCCCCAACAGAACAGAACAGATCTAAGAGCTTAATAAGTTTGGCAACAAAAAATGAATAATTATTAATAATATATAATGTAATAATAAGTATAAGGCACGTAACGCAGGCTTACACTGGAAAGAATTTTTTGGGGGGGGGGGTTTAACGTAGTGAATGCCAAACAAGACTCAAGAGCTCAGAGTATAACTATTGGCAAATCATTACCTTAAAAATTGAATGTATTTCTGTAGAAATACCTTACTAGGTAGTCTAAAGTGGAACTTCGCTCACATTTTGAACTGTATTGATTGCAGGTTAAAAGAGGTAGAGTTACGACTGTCACAGACGGTACACGTGCGAAGAAGGCCAGGCTTGGGGTTGGGCGGCCTCGTAAAAGATTGTCTGCCGAACAACAGTATGACCCTGTTGCCCTTAGTAGAGCTGCATGTCGCAAGCATGTCCAAGCTTACCGGGAAAGGAAAGCCAAGGAGGCATTAAAGGAACAGGAGGCCGTTGAACGCCAAAGGATGCAGTGGCGTGAGCAGAAAGCACGGCAGAGGAGAAAAAAGCGAACGCAGATTGAAGAGCCTTGTGAAACACAGCCCGTGGACGATCCAGTAGAAGGAACTAGTGGGTCGACTGGTTCGGGGGAAACGCTCAGCATCCAACACTCGGAAGTGTGCAAGGCCAACGCACCAAGTGGACCTGATGGCCGGTGCCCTTGTGGGGCTAAAGTAATTGAAAACCTGAGACAGGGATTTAAACCTTTCATCAATGCATGTAGACCGAGTAACGCAACGCGTCAGCTCTGCCATTCGCTCATCACACTGGCTGCGGGTGCTGCTGGACCTGAGGCCGCCAATCCTAGGGAGGTCTCGTGTGCACTGGGAGTGAGTACAGCCCACGTCCTTGGCATTCTCAAACGGGCTAGCACCATGGATCCACGATCCCAACCTCCCTTGAAGAAGAGGAAAGATGCGTTACCAGACGAAGTTACGGAGAAGGTCCATAAGTTTTGGGTTGACAACTGCTATGGAACAGCAGGTAAAAAAGATTCAAAAAGGCTAAAAACTGGAGAAAAGGTACAAATGCTGGTAGCATCTAGTACCTATAGACAGTTGTACTCGAAGTATAAAAATTCTACCGGTGAGGATGCTGTTAGCTATTCAACCTTCAAAAAATTGAAGCCGGAGCACGTCAGACCAGCAAAGGCAAGGGATGCCATGCCATGAAGCAAGTTACGGCCCAGTTTCTTTGGGAGCCTTTGCAAAGGTACCTTGGGATTGGGCTCACAGTCAGCGACATCGCCACTCTGCTGGTCTGTCCTTACGAAGAAACCTGCCCCAGTTGAACTGTCTATTAGGAAAATGCACAACAGAACTGGAAATCTGTAAGCTGTTAACGACAAAAAGGGCTTCAAAACAGCTTTTGAACATTGTTCTTTGTACAGAAGTCTTGTCTCGATTTGAACCTTCGGTCTAAGAATTGGCCATTGAGTTGAGTTGAGTTGAGTTGGTTCTCGTTGCACTTTGACCGAAGGCGAACCTTGACCTGCTCTTCCAGGATTGTTATGTGCTGACACATACAGGTTACCTGTTAAGACGTCTCTCAGTTCAGAAATAATGAAGTCCTGCAACCGCGTACCGTCTTATATCACGCTTTGCAATGAACATTGATAGATCGGATATTGTCATTTTGATTTTTTTTTATTAGCATCTCATACTCGACCTACACCTGCCGCTGCAAATAGACACAAACAGATAATGCACATAGATACATCGAATCTACAACAGACACGGAATACTACTTTCTACTTATTCCTCTTTCAAATTTTGGTTTTCAGTAGTGCAGTGTATGTGTGTTTCAAATGAATTGAGGCAATGGTTTCCATGCATGGCAAAATAACAGGGAGATCGACAACGACAATTATATTTTGAAAAAAAAAAATTAACAAATATTCAAAAAAAAACAAGCGCCAAATAAATTAGATTTTCTTCAACTGCGGGATATTCAGTATATCGGGAATGTCGACATCCTCCAGTTTGATGGCCGAAGGACTAAAGGGGAATGCGACGATGAAAGCAAACTTGGTATCCAGCAGCAGGACGCTCTGGTGCTGCACATCCTCGCGCTTCTGCAGCTCCGCCTGGACCTTTTTAATAAACGACGGCGTCACGCCTTCCTCCAGTTCGTCGGCAGCCGTGTACAGGTTGAGGATCTTGACGATCTGCGCGGCGGTTAACCTGGAACACATGGTGCAGATGCTGACCACGTCCTCCTCCGTCTTGCGGGCCTGCAGCAGCTGCGACGCCTGAATGACCGGTTGCAGGCTGTCGACGATCGATCCCGTGGGATCGTAGACTGAGAGGTTCTGGTCGCGGACCCATTGTTCCAGGTGGGAGATGTTGAAACGGATCTGGATGCCCTTGGACCAGTGGCACATCTCCTTGCGCAGCAGCAGGTTGTTGAGTGCGCAGGCGTCGATGAAGTAGAATAGCTGCCAATGAGTAATGAAATAAAATTATTAAACTAATTAAAATCGTACACTAATTAAAAATATGACAACTCAATTAAAAAAATTACAAATAATTAATCAAGTAATAAGAACGAGAAAAAAATGAATTTAAGATAAATCAATAAACTACCTGACGGAATGCCTGCACGACGACGGAAGGATCGACTCCATACATGTTGAACGTCTGCAGGAAGGCGGTCAACTCGTGCAGCAGCTGCGGTAGCGCAGTCTTGGGATCCACGGACGTACCCAAATCACGGATAGATCCCGTCCTACTCATATATACAAAAACGATGTTGAAAATTCAGCACCTTTAAGACACATCTTAAGAGCTTCACATTCTAAAACTGAAAATTAAATTAAATTAAACTAAAAATGAATAAAAAATTAAAAATGAGAATGAAATTACGATTGACATTTTCAGCTTATAAAAATTAAAATTAAATTTAAAACTAGATCCAATTAAAGTTTTAAGTTAAAAAATCAAAATTTTCTCGCTCTCAGTTGAAAACCTGAATGTAGAATTAAATGAAAAGTTAAATTACAATTAACCAGGAATTAGAATTTATTTGGTTTTGTAAGAAAAGGGAATGAAATGAGAGGATGTTACCTGGCTCTTGATACGGGCGCACGACCCTGGATTCCAGTCACCGCTTCGTGTTCCAGGACGGCTGCTACGATGAGCGAACGAATGCGCTCCTCCATTTCTCTTATGGCACCCTGAAGTTAAAACAAATTTCTCAGTAACTGTGCTATTGTTTGTAATAACTTAACAATTTGGTGAATACTTTACACGCCCACCTACCTATCTATCTGTCTGTGTACCTATCGTATCTGTCTATCTGTGTGTATCTATCTACCTATCTATCTTTCGATCTATCTGTTTATCGATCGGTCTATCTATCTAACTATCTGTTATCTATCTATCTTACTAACTAACCATCTCTATCTATGTATGTATCTATCTATCTATATCTATCTATCTGTGTCTATCTACCCGTGTATCTGTCTATCTATCTATCTATCTATCTGTCTATCTATCTGTGTGTATCTATCTATCTATCTTTCGATCTATCTATCCATCTATCGACCTATCGATTTATCGATCTATCTGTCTACCTAACTATCTGCTACCTATCTATCTTACTAACTAACCATCTCTCTATCTATTCATCTATCCGCCGGTCTGTCTATCTATCTAACAATCTATTTCTCCATCTATCTACCTGTGTATCTATCCATCTACTTTCCTACCTATGTAACGTTGTCCCATTAAGATAAAATGCTCAATCCGTGATTTCGTCATTACATATGCCTATGCATCTCTTACATAAACAACAATGACTGTACATTTCAGAAGCGATTAAACGGAAATTTACGTGATAGATCCAGACAGCGATGTCGCTAAATACTTGCCGATACTCGAACAAATCAAAGCTTCTCAGGCATTGCTGGTTCTGGATGCGAGTATTCTCCTTCTGGAACGCCTGGAGAACATACCAAAACAATTAATACTCCAAATAAAAACTATTCCTATTCCCTATTCCAGTTCATTAAAAATTGATTAACTTAACTAATTCAACTTAATTTCCTAGTACTGTAAATTTAATAAATATAATGTTTTGATAAATCTGGAAATTGTTCTCTAAGCTAATTAACGAATATAACAGAATCAAATTAAAGTCATTACCGGTTCACCGCTGTACTGCTTCAGGTTATGCAGGAATCTCAACGTGTTGGTTAGCCAGAGAACGCACAAGTCCAAATCCTTCTTCTTCTTCTTGATGACGCGCTTGAGGGCAGTGACGGTGGTGTGCAAAAAGCCGCGCAGCTTCTCGTCGTCGTTGATGTAGTCGGCGTGGCGAACCACCATGAACAGGATATAGGCAGGAAGGCCGGGCAGTAGGGTCGACGCTACCCGCGGATTCAAATCTATTTTTCCCCCAGGAAATCAATTGGAATTATTAAAACTGAATGGATAACGAGTTGTAGTAGTAGTCGATAATAAATAAGAATTAAATTAGAATGACAAAAAAATGCAAGTAAAACTAAATGGCAAGCTGAGAAAGTTGGATTAACAATAAAATAATTACATTTAAACGGAAATTCAGTATGTAATAAATACATTAAAATAATAATTCAATATTAATAATAATAATAATACTGAACAGTAATGATAGCTAGTAAACAAATAAATAAATAATACCGTAAATAAGCGCCGATATGATTTCCTGTTCCTCTCCCTTGTGGTACTCCATCATCCCGAGGTAGGTGGCGTCCTTCTTGCGGACGACGGGAAGCGCCGCAGGCAGCGCCGACTGGCGGGCGGGCTGCTGCTGAGACAGCGCACTCTCAGTGGACGACGCTACCATAGTTGTTTCTGACTGGTCAACAGCGGCGGCAGCAGGAGCTGCGGCTTTGGAAGTCTTGCGGGGTTGCGTCGGGGGCTCTCCTTTCACTTTGCCCAGTTGTTCCTGTTGGAAAACATGACAACAAGGTGGAATCAGAAACAAAGTGAATGAAAACCAACAACCTAACAAACAAGATTAATCAATGGAATAAACAAACAAGCAAACAGATAAACAAACAAAGACGAAAACAAACAAACAAACAACAAATTAACCTTCAAACAAACAAACTAACTAACAAACAAAACAACAAACAGGAAAATAAACGATCCATCTCACCTGCAATTGCAAATTCTCAGCAACCAATCTGGCCACTTCCCGCTGGAACACGACCTCATTTTGCGACTGGGGCGACTTGTTCAGGTTCGAGGTAAGTAGATCCTGCATCTCCTCCTTCTCAGCTCTCAGCTTCTCAATCTCCTGCACGTACTCGGCCAAGCATTTCTGATTGGCCGCATTCTGCTCCTGCAGTTCATTCTCCAGGTGGCGGATGATATTCTTCTGGGTCTCGAACGCCAGAGTGAACTCGCGATCCTCCATCTGTTCATTTCCAGGGCGCTGATTGGTTCCAGGAAGCAGCGAAAGCGATCCATTGGCCAGGACGGTCCTCAGCTGGATGCACTCCTCCCTCCTGCGGTCCAGTTCATCGGCCATCGCCTCAAACTGCGTCAGCAGGACGTCGCTGGGTTTAGGGAGGACGTTGTCACCGTCGGTAGCCGTTTGATGTCGAAGATTGCGGAGATCTTCCTTGATTTTAGCGTTTTCCATTTCCAGTTCCTGGAGGCGAATCATATCCTGGGCGCGCCGAGCATCGGCAATGGGACTGTCTCGTTCAGCTTCCTGGAGTCGGTGTTCCAGGAGGGTTTTGTCCTTCTCCAGGTCCTTAATCTTCTGCTGCAGCTTCAGCAGGACGCTGGTCAGTACTTCCGTCCGTGCGGACGCGTAACCATTATCCTCCATGTCTCCATCCAGCGGAAGATCACTGGTTCCGCTTAACGTCGAGACATTGGAGGAATTCCGGGAGTGGCCACGCGCCCTTCTGCGCTGAGTCCCGCCCCTCAGCGTCTCCAATTCGCCCTCCAGCTCCTCGTTCCTCTCCTCCAGGTTGCGGAAGTCCTGGAGAAGTTTCTGGTAGGCGCCGCGCTCGCCCTCGTACTCCTGGGCCATCATGGCGCGCTCCTCGGCCAGCCTCAGCTCCAGCGACTCTCTGGAAAACACCTCCTGATCCCTGGCGGATTCCTTGAGGAGGCGCAGCTCTTCTTGTAGTTCTAGCAACCGCTCGTTCATGGAGACCTTCTCCAGTTTCAGTTGTTCTAGCTCGTTGACCAGATCAACTTTTTCCTCCTTCTCCAGCTGCAGTTCGCCCTGCGTCCTCTTCAGTGTCTCCAGTAAACTTTCCGCCTCCATCCGGAATTCTTCCGCTTTCTTGACCGAGGCTTTAAGGTCGACCGTCTGGTGTTTGAGGGTTTCGTAAGAGGCGCAGATTTCTTTATAATCCGCCTGCACCGTCCGGAGTTGATGCATCTCCTTGTTCTGCTCCTCGATCTTCTGCTGGAGTGAGATGATCTTGTTCTCCAGGCCTTTGTTGAGACTCTGGACGTGGAACAGAGATCGAGCTTCCAGGCGGAGGGCCTTCAGTTCTCGTTTAGCCAGCACGCGCCTCCAGCAGCACTGGAGAAGGACGATCTGCTTGCGGATCTTCTGGTAGCGGCGCCTTGCGAGGAACCCACGGACGTGGCGCTGGATCACCACCGCGGCGCGCTCGCGTTTCATGTCGAGGAACCGTAACCGGGCGAGGAAACCGCGGGCCAGTGCCTGCAGTCCGACTGCCGTCTTGCGGAGACGCTGGAACTTGCGGCGGGCGATGAATCCGCGGATCCGCCTTTGGATGATGATGGCGGAACGGGTCTGGCGGACGCGCTGGGCGTGCTTTCGAGCCATATAACCGCGAATGAAACGTTGGCCTAAATACAATATGAATGTTAACAATAGTAACACAATGTAACAATTAGCATATAATAATTCAACACAATAAGTTGAATTTTAAACTTTAAAACAAAATAAAACATAATATTAACGTAATAAAAATAAGCAAATTACTGTATCATTATTATATTAATAACCGATCAATAATAACATTACATAATAAATGTACTAAATTACATAATACAGACGAATTAAATTATTTAATGAAACCCCCCTACCATTGACTTGTACAAATTCTAAAAATAAATTTAAAATAAATACCAGTGACAATTTAGAAATTCACGACTCGACATAACCTAATAATATTAATAAACATAGTGCTACCCTCACCGAGGAATAGTTTGTCTCCATTGCTTTCTTTTCTGCACCACAGTACAGTAGCTATAATTTAATTCAGTTTTTGTGTTCGTGATTTTAAACTCTCGCAGTGGTTAGTTTTAGGTATTCTGGCTTTGTCTGCCGTANATGCTGTTAAGCAATGGAGACAATTATTATTACTTAGTATTTGCTCATTAATAAATCATATTTATATTAATTAGTGAACAGTATAAAATCTATACTAAATAGTATAAATATGAAATATATAAACAACGAAACATTACAAATCAATTGCGGTAATTAACATAAAAAATAAAACGGTTCGTGGGTTAATATCATTACCGGTAATGACGTTCTTCCTGAGTTTGACATAACGGCTGCGATAAACCCACCCCCTGACCATTTTCTGGACAACGGTTCCAGCCGCCTTCAGTTTGTCGGTGCGCCGCTTCTCCAGGAACGCGACGACTCCAGCCCGGAAAAAGATCTTGGTCTGACCGAATTTAAACTTTTCCTCATTCTCGACGACCGTCTTTACAATCAGCTGACACTGGGCGACCAGGTTGTCGCTTTTCAGCTGGCTGCTGTGGAACAGCACCCGGTAGCGCACGACAAACTCGTCGTACGAGAGGCGTGACGGGAAACCGGCGGCGCTGATCCGCACCGTCTCGATGACTCCGCAGGCCCGCAGCTGCTGCACGGCGCGTGCCGATTCGAAACCGAACGCCTGCTTGCCGTCGTTGGGTTTGATGCAGCGGATGTAGTGCGGAGTGGTGGCGTTCAACGTGTTCATCAGCAAGTTGAGAGAGTCGCGGAACTGCGAGCCCACCGTCTGCCGGTAACTCTTGGTCGACGTCTTGGAAACTGGATTGCGGATATTAAAAATAGATAATTACCTCAACATTAAACTAATTACTATCAAACTAAAATGCGCACAAAAATTACCAGGATTCTTTCCGGGAACTACCAGATTAGCTGCTCCGCCTCTCGGTACGGTTCCACCGATGTTTCTCACCGCCGGCTGCGGGGCCTGCTGCTCCTCACCGAGGAGCTGCTGCAGTGGTTTACTGCCGCCGAAGCGCAGAATCTGTACCTGTTCCTCCAGGACGGTATCGCGGTTCTTCTCGACGAAACCGTCGCATTCATAGTCGACCCTTCCGGCGAAGTGGGCTACCGTGAAGGCAGTGTTGGAAAGACGCGGCTTGGAGAATCGATCGTACTTCTTGCACTGGTCGTACAGTTTACCCAGCCATCCTTTGTCGCTACCCCGGGGCAGTTTGCACTCCTCGTCGAGCAGACTCAAGATGCCCAGGTTCTTTTCGATGAGATCGATGCACGGCTGGTTGTCGTAGTAGTCGATGAACTTCCACTCGATGCCCTCGCGGACGTACTCCTCCTGCTCCAGCTTGAAGACGAACTGGTTGAACTGCTGCTGCAGCTTCTCGTTAGCGTAGTTGATGCAGAACTGTTCGAAGCTATTGACGTCGAAAGTCTCGAAGCCGTAGATGTCGAGGACACCGACGAAGTGTGACCGCGAAGAAGAACTTGCTAGGGATCTGTTTAGAGATAAAAAATGGACTTGATGAATATGGAAATGACTGAAAAAGCGGGTTGGAACAAACAAGAGAACAAACAACCAATACACTGTTGGTCAAGATAAACAGCCACACGTTAAATTATCAAATGAACAAACAAACTACTGACTACTGAATGAAGAGGACAAACAAACAAGACAAACAAACAACCACAAGATCACAGTAGCACCAAAGTACACAACCACCAAACAAACATAAAAACAAACAAGCAATTTAGCCAACTATTCGATTAATGAAAGCCGACGAACAAACAAAATCCAGAAAAATCAATAACAACCATTAATTAGACCGGCCTATTAGCAAAGTAAAGAACACACAATGCAGACAACAAACAAACAAATCAATCAACCAACCGTTATGAGGACCAATGAAAGGGAACCCAGCAAGCAGCCAATCAGCAAACAAACAACCCAACTACCCAGACGCAAAGTAAGTAATCCACAAACAGCCAAACTAGTCAGCCATCAATTGTAGCAAACAAAACAATGGGACCCCAAAAAACAACCAGCCAACAAACAACCAACCCAACTAGCAAGCAACCAGACGCAGAAGTCAGTAACCGACAAACAATCGAACCAATCAGCCAACAAATCTGTCAAACAAACATGTGGAACCACAACAACCAAATAACAAACAAACAAACAAGCCATGGAACAAACAACCAAAGTATTCAGCCATCAAATGTAACAACCAGAACAATGGGACCCCAGCAAACAATCAACAAACAAACAACCCAGCTAGTAAGCAACCAGACGCAGAAACAAGTAACCAACAAACAATCAAACCAGTCAACTACAACAACCAGCCAACCAACCAAAGAAACAAGTCAGCTGAAACCAACAACCGCACCCCACGTCACTACAAACAAGCAAACTCCTCCACCAACCAATTCACTCAAACAACCAGAACCGAACACTCAAAATCAACAAACTTATCACCTGTTGATTCGACGAACAATATCGTTAAACAGCATCGAATAAACATGTTTCGCCAGGGCATCTCGGCTGAAGGAAGCGTCGGCCGCAGTCATCGGTTTCGTATAAACTTCGCCGTGCGCCACGATCCGTCGACAGGTGAGCCACCTCTTCAGCTCTTCAACATCGTCCTGGCCGAGCCCGACCAACTGGGCGAAAATCGACAGACTAGGATCGTCTTTGGTAATTGCACAGCCTGCAAACATAAGACATTCACCATTACCTTCTAACAAACTAATATTAATGCTAATTAAAGATAATCGATATTACATCCACGTACCTCATTTAACTTAAAAGTTGAATCCATTAACTTAATGCCGAATATAATACAAACGTTTGAAATTATATTAAAGCATTACCATAATTTAATTCTGACATTAGAAACAGTTTGAAATAATCAACCATCTTTATATTCACAATTACCATTAATGCAAAAACTATTATATCATAGTAAATTTGACATTAGATAAATAAATACAATTCAAAATTAACCTTCGCTGTCCGTCTCCCTAATACTGATATTGCCTAAATGCAAAATAGCTGCACAGACGGAGAAAACTTCCATTTGCTCCTTTTCCGTAAAACCCAAGAGGGTTAACGCTTTCCGCGT
This sequence comes from Leptestheria dahalacensis, assembly GCA_022114935.1. Classification (NCBI taxonomy): domain Eukaryota; kingdom Metazoa; phylum Arthropoda; class Branchiopoda; order Diplostraca; family Leptestheriidae; genus Leptestheria; species Leptestheria dahalacensis. Next base: position 10,834 of record JAIQCU010001471.1, read on the forward strand.
TTCCTGGAACGTCTTCAGGTCGTCGACGCCATCGACGGTGGGGCAGTTTCCGTGCGACGTGTACCGGAACGAACCGGGACGGTCCAGGCGCAGCCATTCCAGTCCGGGTTCCTCGGCCGCCGCGCAGAGTTGGTAAAAAATGTGATAGTTGCGCTCATTCTCTGACTGGAACACGACGCGCGACTTCTCCAGCAGGTAGGTTCGCATACTGGCGCCCTGTATCTGCAGCTGGGAGCTGAAACCCAGCTCGATGTACTTGCCGAAGCGGGAACTGTTGTCATTGCGGGTCGTTTTGGCGTTACCGATGGCCTACGTTCAGAAAGATGCGACACATTAAGATATAATTGCATTTTTGAGTTTAACCTAATTGAATGTAAGTTTAAGTTAATATGATTTAAGTTAACCTCCATAATGGGACTAGAGGCCAGGATCTTCTTCTCGATGTGGGTCTCTGCCGAGGATCCGGCGGCAGTGGCGAAGTAACGCATGGCGTATTTGGCAGTCATCGTCTTCCCTGCTCCGGATTCTCCCGAGACGATAATCGATTGATCTTTATTTTCCCTAAAATTTCGCAATTTAATTGAATCAAACTTGATTGTAATAGTTATTGTATTTAATTTACCGTTCCATCTGCGTGAAGGCTTCTTCGGCCACGGCGAAAACATGCGGGTCCAGGTTGCCTCTGGTCTGCCCTCGGTACTCGAGTATCGTGCCCTCATCGTACAGCGGTAGCTCCTGGTACGGGTTAATGGCGATCAGCACGATCCCTGCGTCAATCAAGTTACCATCAATTTAAAGTTATTAAAAGTTAAATCGGTTAGCGGGGAATGTTGATGTACCGCAATAAGTATAGATAGCGCCATGCTGCATGAAGCGGAACTTCAAGCTGTGTAGGACGGCAGCCTCGTGCAGGTACGACAGGCACGTCAAGTCATTCCCGCCGATGAGGAAGTCGGGGTTGTGAAGCGGGGGCATGAGCTCGTCCGAGGTGATGTCGAGCTCCCGCACCTTTAACGAGAGCGGTTATACGATTAACCGACACGTCGTTCGATTCAGGACAAACAAGGGCTTACCTCTCCATTCTCTAATCTAACTTGTAGTTTCCGTCCGGTGTAGCTGTCGACAAGTACGGCTTTGACCCAAACTTCGTGCGGGTCCTGAAGCCACACTTTAGCGCCCTGAATGAGTAAACAGAAGGAATTTACTATTATTTCTTTAATAATTCCCTTAATTTTCAGGGGAAAAAATGGGTAATACCGTCGAAACATGATCTCATCGTAAACTAAGCTGTTGATACAAAGATAAATATTGACTCACATATAGTGCTTCACACCAGGACGTGTGTGAGTAAGATGCTATAAAGATAAGCTCGTTGGAACTCGTCTACAGGGGGACTTAAAAAAATGGAAATACATTCACTCGAACATCCATAAATTCCCAAGAGTGCCCCACACATGAAATGTGACTATCATATCCAAAACAGATCACAAATAAAAAAACAAAAAATGACAGGTACACGCGTCACGAGTCCCAGAGTCCCCGACTGGTCCCCGAGTTACACACACGAGGTCTAAAAAATTTACTTGAAAACGCAAGTCCTTTGGGTTTCGCCCCTAATCTATTCAGTCATTAATATGTATAGAGTGGCACCCTAACGAAAACACTTGTTTTCCTTACACAACTCAAATTAACCTTGTGGGAAAAAAACAGGAAATATCAAAACCCGCCATTTTCAGAATGAATTATATACCGAATTTTGAGAGATGATTTTACCTTTGTATATAGAGCAGCCACGGACATTTTAATTCATGTAGTTGCCGGTTAACGCAAGTTTTGAAAGACCATGTAAATGCCAAAGACGATAGCCAAGCTGCAAGGAGGTAAACAGGAAAACAGAACGAGACCTACGAGCTGTCAAAAGTTGGCCATTCCATTGACAACCTAAAGCGCCACCTGCAATTGCATCTTCAACGCTACCTAGTGGTAGGTTTACATACTAAATGCTTTTCCATCTTTAACCGCAATTAATGTTCCTACTAAGGTTTAACGTTTAATTCAATATCAAGTTCCTAATAAGATTTTACTTCAATATGTTATACGGGTTTTAACTGTGCATGAATTTGAAGACGTTTATACTGGAAATTAATATACTAATAATAATAATAATTACAATAAATTATTGGAGTGAAATTTAGATATGGCAGTGCAATATGCTTAATATATAAATATATATTTTCTCCTGTTAAGCAGAAGTGTCAGATCTCATGACTGGAAAACGTACGATCAAGTTTCAGTAGCTGTCAATGTTCTGAATACCGAAGTGAATTTACAAAGACGCGCTACTTATGTCACACACAATTTTAAAGAGTCTCAGTGACCCTTAAACCCGGTAATTCCAATGCGATGTTATTTATCAGGCCTTTATGCGTTGCATCATTAGGGTTCACTCAAAAGAATCTGGACGAAAACAATTTTCCCCTCTTGCAACATGGCTGTCTTGTTTTTCTGTTATACAATATCTAATGGACCTAGCTGGCTGTAAGGCATACCGAGACCGACAGGTATCCTTATCTGTGATTTTGGTCCTATCCGGCCTGACCAAACATTTGTTCAATGATATGGGGAAAAAAATGGGGAAAGGGCCTGGGTATATAATAACCCAGTCGTGTCGTGTATTTCACCCAGGGTGTATCCCGATCAAGTTTAGACGCTGTCGAGTTAAGCATGCCGATCGTAGACAACGAAGTTCTTCCCGACATTGATCGCCCTATAGGCGATCTGGAGCCCATGTCCGTGGGTGAGTGGATCTACAGCGAACTGGAAAGCAGCATCAGCAAGTACGGCGATGCAACATGGATGGTATTATATTCCGAATCTTTATAAATCTGGTTGATCCGAGCGCTGGTACATACTATGACGTCACGTCACGTGGCTCTTTACAAAATCTTCTAAATACGCAAAGATGTTTTCATAAAATATTCAAGAATAGTATTTTCATGCAACAAATTTGATATCGGTGAAACGAAACAACGCGAGTTTTGAATGTCGATTTTACTATAGTGAGAGATGATGGAAAGGCTTTGCGATCAGCTGCTAGCTATACCGTCAAGATGGCGGCTTCTTTACAATGCATGAGCCCTATACAGCTATGCTACTTACGACTAGACTATTCGCTGCTCTCAGTGTATACCATTTGATGTAGACGGACGCCAGCAGGGGCAACAGTATGACCTACACTGAACTGCGAACAAATATCAGAAAGATTGGCTCGGCATTATGGAAGAAGGGTCTTCGTCCCGGTGATCCCGTCCTTCTCATCACCGGGAACTACATTGAGGTAGCCGTAGCGTTCTTAGCTATTCTACGTGCCGGAGGAGTACCCAATATGATGACGCTCAACCTGCTATCCGGTATGGTTTATTTCCTACAACTGCTATTGTATAACTTGCATATTTTGCACCTAACAGGCGATATTCGGTCACGATGCAATCAAACGGAGCCAAAGTTTGTCTTCGTTGACGAACTAAGAGCAGCCAGAGTGTCGGAAGCTCTGAAAAACTGCAACTACGTCCAGGAAATGTTTGTCTTTGGCAAACACGAAGCATGTACAAGCGTTGATGTACTTCTACAAGACGATGAAGAAGGTATTTGATAGTTAACGTGTGAAAGATGTTATATATATAGCAAATGTATCGTGTATGTATCATACAGCATTTCCGGCGAAGACTGACGTAGATCCTACATCCCGAGCTTTCATATTGTACTCGAGCGGAACAACAGGAGTTTCGAAGGCCATAGAGATTGACCATTTCTTCTTGAGAAAGAGCAGCGCGTTTAGAAAGTAGAATAGCAAGACAATAGTTTTAAAATGATAATTTCATTGCTCTGCTGTTATCTAGAGATCATAATGGAGGTGAAGGCGAGGTTGGTCGAAAATTTCTTTACATCAACTCTGTCACTCTTCCGTCGGGCATCGTGAACATCGTTATCGGGATTTTTTCGTATTTCCACTCGATCATACTCTCGGACTACACGGATGAGAAATTTCTCGAAGCCATTGACAAAATGAAGGTATGTATTGATACCTTTTGAGTATGAATATCCCCATCTAAAACCTAACCGTTCCGCTGCAGCCTGCTATGGTATCGGCTTTCCCAACGCAAATCGTCTATATTTGCAAGCATCCCAACCTCAGCAAGTACGACTTGAGTTCGGTGAAAACAATTTTCACTGGAGGAACCACTGTGAACCCCCATTACGAGATAGAAATCTACAACAAGTTGCCGAATCTGATCTGCGTATCCATCGTAATCCCCATATAAAGCAGACGAAAGCTCCTAATACCTCAAATGATTCTATTTTTCGCAACTATTCATAGTCCTACGGTATGACTGAAGCTGGACTGGTTACGGCAAACGCATCCTTCTTTGATAAAGATCTTGGCAAGAGAGGCAGAGGTAATCCATTTTAAGGGAAGAGATCGATCTGTCAAGTGTCTTGTAAAAATTCTTGGGTTTTGGTTTAGGTCACGTGTTTGAGTCGTGCGGTAAACTTCTGCCCAACTGCAGATTGAAGGTAACCAGAGACATCTATACATCAACTCTATGATATCAGACCAGTTGTGACTATAGAAACTTGACTATTACTGTTGCTAATAGATTCTGAATGACGATAGAGAGAAACTTGGTCCTCGACAGGTCGGCCACGTGGTGTTTCAATCCCCATCTTACATGATTGGTTACTTGAACGACCCAAAGGTTTGCGCAGTTATCAATGAAACGAAACAATGGACGTTATCGTGAAAAACAGCTTGTTTCCTAATAGGCTACTGCAGAACTATTTAAGGACGGATGGTGCCATCCGGGAGATCTGGGCTACTACGACGAGGATGGACACATCTACATTGCGGGAAGACACAAGGAGTTGATTAAGTGCAAGAATGCGGCCCATGTAAGTTGTGAACTCTGCGGATTGACTGTGCAATGTTCCGATACGCTATAAGTGTAATCTTTTCAAAGGTTGTTCCAGCTAATATCGAGAGACATCTGCTGACTCATCCAGCCATCGCCGAGGCTGTCGTCGTCGGCCTGCCGGACGACCTAGAAGGGCAAATTCCGCTCGCTGCCGTAGTTAAACAACCGGGGCACGATGTCACTGGAGCAGAAATCATTGAAATGATCGACAGTAAGTGTGAGAATCCACCATCGTACAATCCTTTTAATGCAAATTTGTTTTTCGCACTTTCAGAGCTGGTGCAAGAAGAGGAGCGCCTGCGTGGTGGTGTTTGCTTTGTAGACCGAATACCCCGCAACCTCTACGGCAAACCGTTAAGGCACGTTATACTGAAAGAAGTTCTGGAGAAAAGGGCAACGGCTACTGTTTGATTCCGATTACGCTTGCACCGTAGTAGATAAATATTAATTTTCAAATTTTTGGGAACTTACAAGGGTGATACAATACATACCTTGGGCTTTCCAGAACACAACCTATAAACTGTTCGATTATAATGATACTTGAAATACAATGAAATCATTGGTTGACAATATAGATAGGGTATTACACAGCCCCTTTTAAGACGTGGCGTTCAGCAAACAGTATAAGTTATATTTGCTAGCTTGCGATTCGACTAGTAAGCGGATACAAGAGTGGGCATCCGATTGGTCCGCAGTTGAAAAAGAGCGCGAACAACTCGTATAAAAACCATGTATATGATTCGACTGAGTCATCGGAAGTCATTGTGAATCATGGACTCTTTAATGACATCTAGGTTACAGAAATGTAATGCGATGTATTGAACCAATTGCCTCGGATAATTGTTTACTTCGGCTAACTTAAAGTTAAACCTTTGAGATCAGCTGCTATGTACTAGGGTTATCAAGGGGACAGTACATTTGGTAGCTTACATACCGCAATTTTACATCACTTTTACGTACTGCTTTATTGTGTACTTAAGGCTACTGTAATCAGACCATTTTTTCCCCTTTCAAAACTGATAAACAAAACTGATAAACAGCATCATGATGTCGTATTCTGTCATGGCTACTTGCCTAATAACTGGTTTTTTATCCCGAGAGATAAAAGGCTGCTCGATGCAGTAATGATAAATTTGTACAGTATTTTTTGTAACATTAACAGCTCACGCTGGCGTGTTGGCGGAACATTGCTGTTGGCTGTTGATTGGAACTTGGCCAAGTTCCAATCAATAACCAATCAAAACAGTATACAGGGCTGATAAACACATTAAAAAAATATAGCCCTGTCACACTAATCTTGTTTTTGCTTTACTTTATCTTCTTTCATATCTGAGCTCTCTGCCTTACTACTTGATTCACATCAACAACATAACTACTGCAACAAAAAAGGAAGGAAAGGTTCGTATATAACTGACTTGATGTGAAGTATCTCACTTAGAACCGTTCCGAGGCCTCGCGAGGTTCGCTCGCTTGCCGAGTTAAAAATGCCTATCATAGACAACGAAGTATTTCCCGACGTTGACCGGCCAGTAGGCGATCTGGAACCCATATCCATTGGCGACTGGCTTTACAAGGAAATAGAAAATAACATCAACAAGTACGGGGACCTAACATGGATGGTATTAAAATCTTAAAAAACTCCGTAAATTTTGGTTTCATCTAAGCATCAATTAAACGTAGTAAGTTACAGTTCAGCTATGAACAACGCTAATAGTGTTACACTACCTGAGTAGTTTACGAGTAGTTCTGACACTTCCAGTGTTGCATCTACATATGTCTCTTTGTAGAGCGACGCCAGCACGGACAAGACTATGACTTACACCGAACTGCGAACCAATATCAGAAACATTGGCTCGGCCTTGTGGAAGAAGGGTCTTCGCCCTGGTGATGCCGTCCTTTTCATGTCCGATAATTACATCGAGGTACCACTAGCTTTTATGGCTACTATGCGGGCCGGAGGAGTGCCCAATATGATGACTCTCAACATCTTGCCTGGTATATTTCTGTATTCAAACTTTTAACAGCGGGTCTATCTGCTGTTGTCTAACGTACGCTTGTCCTACCAGAGGATGTTCTGTTGCGATGCAACCAAACAGAACCCAAGTTTGCCTTCGTTGACGAGCTTAGAGCTCCCAGGATTTCCGAAACTCTCAAAAACACCAGTTACGTCCAAGAAATATTTGTTTTTGGCAAACACGAAGCGTGCACCAGCTTCGATGTGCTTCTACAAGACGACGGAGAAGGTTTCTAAAATTTAAAATATGAGGTTGATCTGCGAAAAACAACTGACGTATGTATCTTGTGATGCAGCATTTCCAGAAAAGATTGAGGTGGATCCCAATTCCCGAGCGCTCATCTTGTACTCGAGCGGAACAACAGGATTTCCAAAAGCTGTACAGGGTGACCATTTCTGTTTGAGAAAAAACAGCATAATGAGGAGGTAAAATGGGATATTTTAACTTTACAATTTATGGCCTATATTCTTGCTGTCGTCACAGAGATAAGGGTGGAGGAGAAGGAACTGCTGGCCGCAAAAGTCTTTTTATTAACCTTGTCACCCAGACGTCGGGCATAATGAACATGCTTGCAGGGCTATTCTCGTGTTACCATTCTATCATGCTCTCCGACTACACGGACGAAAAGCTTCTGCAAGCCGTTGACAAAACAAAGGTATCATGAGAAACATTTTCAGTGCCGTTCGTATTCAGCTATAAACATGCATCTCAAATGAACCGTTCCGCGGCGCAGCCTGAAATGGTTTCTGCTTTTGCATCGCAAGTCGTCTGGATCTGTAAGCATCCCAACCTGAGCAAGTACGACCTGAGTTCGGTCAAAGCTCTGTCCATTGGAGGAACCATCATAAACCCATACTACGAAAGAGAAATCTACAACAAGATACCCAGCCTGCTCTACATATTTACGGTAATTGCTAACTGTCGCTTAAGAAAAATTCAGAAGTCACTAGCAACTTTCGTAACTAATCCAGAGGTACGGTATGACCGAAACTGGATTGGTCGCTGCAAATGCATCCTTCTTCAACAAGATCATCGAAAGCAAAACAAGAGGCAAGTCAATAAACAGCATGGCGCATTGAAAAGGCTGCTTGAGAAACCTCGTATACTTTGCTTTAGGTCACGTGTTCGAGTCGTGTGGTAAAGTTCTACCCAACTGCAGATTGAAGGTGAACTAAAGACACCAAGCTAACCCATTGTGAATATTATTCAACAACTTACGTATTATTGCTGCGTTAGATTCTTAACGATGACGGAGAAAAACTCGGTCCTCGTCAAGTCGGCCACGTGGTGTATAAAACCCCGTCTTACATGATGGGTTATTTGAACGATCCAGAGGTTTGTGCAACTAGTAATAGACAGGGAAGCTATTACTGAACAGAGATTTCATGTGTCATGTCCTAGGCTACTGCAGAGTTAATTAAAGACGGATGGTGCCATTCCGGGGATCTAGGTTACTACGACGAGGATGGGTACATCTACATTACGGGAAGATACAAGGAGTTGATCAAGTGCAAGAATGCTCTACATGTAATACATTGAAATTGCGGTTATAGCAAAAGTCGATATACAAAGTTAGTTTTCTTAAGGTTGCTCCAGCCAACATTGAAAAGCATCTTCACACTCATCCAGCCGTGGCTGAGGCTGTCGTCGTTGGCCTGCCGGACGAGCTAGAAGGGCAAATCCCGCTGGCTGCCGTGGTTAAACAGCCGGGACACGATGTCACCGAAAAAGACATTGTTGAAATGATCGACAGTAAGGATTATCTCTCGTGTTGGTTGCATTCTTTCTGTATAAAAAGTTCGCATTTTCACTTTCAGAACTGGTGCAAGAAGAGGAGCGACTGCGTGGTGGGGTTTGCTTCCTGGACCGGATCCCGCGCAACCTGTATGGCAAGCCACTTAGGCATGTTGTACTAAAGGAAGTTTTGGAGAAAAGGACCACGATGACTGCTTAAATCACTATTTAACTTGCATCGCAGTGAATAAATATTCTGCTTCGAAACTTGTGGGATACCAACCCTGGTAATACAATATACCTAACCTTCAAGTACATAACTTTAACTGTTTAATATCTAGTATAGTCACAATTGCACAGATAACTTGCTTGTTCATAAAAAAGAGAAGAACTATTTATCTTGTTAGTAAAAAACTATAAAATATCTAGTCACGAGAGGATAATAAACCAGTTTATGATGGGGTAATCTACAGAGTACACGTTGAATGTACTCTTCATGAAAAAAATTGATGTTTTAGGTTAGCACGGTTCCTTGTATTGGCACTCTTATATTTACCGTAAAGATAAAGTATTCGCATGTACAGTCCCTCTAGGCTGATGAGTAATAGTTGCAGGCTAGATTCATTACAAGAATCAAGTTCGTATATCTCCTGGACCAAATGCATGCCAAACAGAAGTACTAATTAGTTCCAGTTTTCATCAGCCAAACACAATCCTACAACTTTACATAATAGACTTATAAATGTATAAACATATGACTATACTATATAAATAATAGACACCTATAGCATAATGAGTTGTTACTACTATTCCTCTTGATGTCACAGTTAGTTGAACATGCATTGTTCCACCAATTAGTTTTTGTTCCCTTAAGGTATAACCCTTGCGAAGATGGCAGTCAGTTCCGATGGTAACTTGTTTTGAGCTATAGTGTGGCAGAACGTTAACAGCGGGTGCAGCACATATGTTTGAACGTATGTTGACCATGACTTGAATCAATTAGTCAAACATAGTACTACCCTCACCGAGGAATAGTTTGTCTCCATTGCTTTCTTTTCTGCACCACAATACAGTACTTACGTAGCTATCATTCAGTTTTAGTGTTCGCGATTTTAACTCACTCGCAGTAGTTAGTTTAGGTAACCTGGCTTTGTCTGCCGTACTTTAGATCCCATTTAAATAATGTCCAGTGAATGAATTGTCTTTGTTATTTGCTATGCATGTTTGTGAGTAGCAATCGAATGAAGATTATTTG
>JAIQCU010001472.1:0-20034 GCA_022114935.1 Leptestheria dahalacensis
AAGACCAATGCCCGTTCCACCAATCGAAAATCACTATCAGTTACTAATTTATTACGTCATGTGGAAGTTAACTTTTGTTCTGATTCTGATTAATGTAATTAATTAATTACATTAATGTAATGTATTAATGTAATTAGTATAAATTCTCAGAGACATCTGATCATTACTTGATTGAAAGTGTTACATAATATAATACAATTTAACTTAAATAATTATAATATAATATAAGTAGGATATATTGCAGAAAAAACTGGTGAAGATTGGCCGTCGAAAAACGACGATCATTGAAAACAGACGGCGAAGCTTTAATTCGAGATATTTTAATTCAAACAACATTAATCCTGAAATAGTTATCGTAAAAGGCAATTAGTTGAACTGAGGGCATTTAGACAAGGAATTTGAGTTAATCATGATAACTGATTAATACTTAATGAAAAGTACAGCTTTTAGAAAGGCAAAAAAGTTAATTGACTTTAGTTAGCTAAGTTAAGTTACTTAATTTTGATTTAGTTTGTCACGTTGATTGTTTAAGCTGCAAACCCGGCGGTTATTGAATACTGAATGACTGTGTGAAAACGAGAGCCATAAATCGAATTACCTTGTTGCTGAACCGTACACTGAGCGTAGTCCTCGGTAATCTGATCCAAGTGAGATAGAATATCGTTGGAATGCGCTAGAACTAGTCCCCAGTCGGCTCTAGTGACCGGCACTAGGGCGCCCAGGCAGCACATTAGAAACGCCCACGTGACTAGCATCCTCGCCTTGCGTAATACTCACAACCTTTTTAAGTTAAATACAATTAACAGTTTATTGTATTCAAGTTATATGTTTTGAAATTAAGTACGAATATAAGTTTTAAGTACATTATCATAACTGAGTAATTCAACTTAAATCATGTGGCTATAATGCGGAATTGCATGTACGAAATCGATTTTTAAAAATACGTAAATGAGGTTAGTAATTGCATAGGAAATTTAAGAAAATTATAATTCTATAAAAGATTAATTTAACTTAATTTAAATGTCTATTTACAAGTAAATAAATAATAAATCTAAGTAACTACACACTGGACAACTTAAGTTAATTGCTGTAATGTGTAATTAACACATAATCAAATATCATAATAACTAAATAAATAAATAAAAAAACACAGGAAATTCATAAACCCACAAGTGCGTGCAGCAGCTAACAACTCTCGTGTTAGATTTTTAAAAAAATGACAATTAAAAAAGTATTAAACAGGAAACTTATTACAATATTCGCCCTTATATAAATTACAAAATTAACTTCACTATAAATTAAATTAACACTGCTGACCTATAAAGTTTTGATCGAGTCTTACGGATACTTCATACCTTCCATTGATTGTTAAACTACACTTAACAACAGCGATCTTACTATAATTGCATTAGATTTTTACAAAACTTCAATAAAGTTTAAGTGCGGTCGACTAACAAGTGTATAACAACGTGGTTTTCAACTTGCCTCGTGACTGGCCCGATGTCCAAAAATAGACTGGCACACTGGCGTGAACCGTCGCGTGTGTGCGTGTGTGTACGGTCCCAGCTGCAGGAGCCAACTGAACGTGTCTCTGTACAGCTGCACGTTCATATAGTGATATGCAGTATGTACCGGCACAAGTTTTATCTGTGAAAAGCAAACAGATATCAGCACTTATTGTCCTATCAGTTATTCTCGCTCCTTTTGTCTCTCTGCTTTCATTCGTCCCTCCTTTTGCTGCAAACTTCCAAACACCACCTTCTCTTATCGGTCGAATTCTGGAAAATTAACTTAAATACTAAGTTGTTGAAATTAAATAAAGACACCAATTCAACATTAAAATAAACGAGTCAATTACTTGGTTTTCATCATTAATCTTATGTCATCTATAATACAACCTAGTATTCAATACAATAACATAATAGAACTAGTATAACTGATCAAACTGGCGTGTATTTCGTTTACTAAGGCAAGCTAACCGGTCCAGTTATATTGAAGTAAATTTAAACTCATTCATTATATAGAAAAAAATTAAGAGAGTAACGTGGTAAACAAGTTGAATGAAAGGGTTTTGTTATTTTTAAGGAATGGGAGTCACTTCGACGGCAATACTCTCGATACCACACTCGTCGGAACCGCGGCGGATGCGGAAGAATCCCTGCTCTCCCCATCCGGTGCCCCAGCTGTTTTTGACGATCCAGTAATCTTCTCCCGTCTTCTGGTCGCTACCGTAGCCGACCAATAGGACTGCGTGATTCGTCAACTGCAATACAAGGGTGACGTTANACCTTTATGTGATCATTATTATAAGATTTAAGCGACTGGAACAGAGCAGTTAATTTCATAAACTAGCTTAATTACTTTATATTAATTAGAGTAATTCTATTTTACGATTATTTCCAGAATAAGAATTACACCAACATACAGGGTAACTGATGACGATGGAAAACAAGAATGACGCAACTCGATCAATGTTACCTCAAAAGGATTGAACTTGTCCAGCAGACCAGTATGATGGTAGATACCGCCGGCGTAGTGCATGAAATCGGGATACACTTCGAAGGACACAGCCAGGGGTCCTCCGTGAACCAGGGCGATTTTCAGCGACTCTTCGTTGCAGGCCCCGTAATACCCTTTTCAAACGAATTGTAAACATAACCAAATAGAGTAGAGCACTAGACAATAAATAACAACAGAATAATAATAATTTATAATTTAACCGTTAATTAGTACCAACTGTATCGTTTAAAAGAAAATTACAGCTATACTATAGAATATGAAACCACAATGGTAACACGTGTTATAAGGAATACTATTCTAAATACCTCCGACGTAGCGATACTTCGACACGTAATAGCGCGGGCAGGGCTTCTCCGAGCACTTCGTGTCCTGACCGACGTACGGGTTGCATTGCTCCTCGACAACACCAAAATCCTAGATTACATTTGTTTTTAAAATCAGACTCCGATCTTCATATGAAATCTAGTGTCGTTGGATGATGATACTGGGGATGTCAAGTGTCGTCTCGACTCGGATGTTCCTGGTGAACGACTCGACTGGGACGTTCGCGGTGAACGACTCGACTCAACTAAGGGATTTTGCAAGTCGACTCGATCGACTTCGGGTCTAACGTCGAATATATAGCCGACTCGAGTCGACTTGACCGACTCGACTCGACTTTGACTCGATTCAAGCCCACATACCATCGACTTCAAGACCAAGACCACTGACTCGACTCGACTCAGGGCCGAGTCAAGTCGAGTCGAGTCGTTGACATCACTAGATGTTACCAACACGCTTCGATCCGAATGATTCGATAAAGTTTTACTAAAATATGTCATAATTTAACATTAATATAGAATAATGAATTAACAGTTTTTAGGATCACTTCAACCGACATGAGATAACTGATTCTTCGTGCTTGAAAGTTAATTTACGTGGGCGTATTTGCCGCCGATGAGGTAGGGGAACCCTCCCTCGCAGCCCTGACTTAACGAGGAGCAGCTGACGACATCCTGCGGTGCCAGGGAGACCTGCAGCGTGTTCTTGGTGGCCACACGAAGCCGGGCTTCGAGCATCGCCAGCGACGAGAAAGCGTAGCAGCTACCGCAACCTCCTTGATTCCTAAATATTAATTTATTTTTAAATAATTACACTGTCCTTCCAATTATTTTTTTAAAATTTAATTTAACGTATTTAACTTGGACTTTTAACAGATTATTACAAAGAAAATTTCAATTATCCACATCCATTATTCTGTTATTCATTTTTCTTTTTACCTACATCTTTCCCTTTACCTTAATTAAATATTCACTTGATTTTTAAAGTACATAATCAAGGAAATTTGAGTTATCCACATTAATTGACTTCATTTATATCTTGCTACTTATCGTTATTCATTTATCTTTTAATTCAAATATAAATCATCAATTAAATCGAACTTTTTCCGATTAAGTTCAATACGATTAAACATAATAGTACAAATAATAAAAAATAAGAATTCATGAAATATTCATGAAATAAATAAAAAATAAGTTGGAAATCAGTTATAAAGATGAATATGATTTTAAAAAATCTATTTTACCGGACAGGCGGAACGTAATCCACTCCGCTGACATTCCTCCAGTCCCAAGAGGCCGGAAGGAATTCCGCCTGGCGCCGCACCAATGCGGAAGCAGGAGCTGGTCCCGGTCGTGAGAGTATTTTAGACTTGGCACCGCCTTGCATCTTGAAAATGTGATCGCGGCTGACTCCGTGCATCCACGGGTACGCCTTGGCTGTCCACGACTTCTGCTTCACGTTGATGGCTTTGACAAAGTCCGGATTGTTCCTGCGCAGTCCATTCTAAGTTCCAAAAAAATTATAAATTATAAATTATTTACCGCTTTGAAACGGCCATTTATAATCGATAATTGTTTTTTTTTAACATACAAATTAATAATTGTAATAAGATAATAACAGGCACCGTAAAAATGTGTATACAAGCTTTGCTTACTATTTATTTCAGTTAACTTTTATTTTATTTTTTGAAATTTTAATCATTGAAATATCATTGTATAAGAATTACGGTATCGGCGATGATATGCTGATGGATTTTAGGTCCCACGTTCTCGCTGGATTCCTTCTTGCCCTCGAAACAAGCTCTGTTGTGACCGAGGACGTCGTTCGACCAGCCGGCCAGTGTGCGATCGCAGAAACTCTTCACCTCGGAGCCATCCTGCAAGGTAAATAATAATAATATTACTATAATTATTGTCAATAAATAAAATAATGCAATTTTACCAAATTCTTTCAATATGTTGCATGCCGTTTGATTACCTGAGTATAGTACGAGAAAGCGAAGTAGACACGCTGGTTGACGGTGACTTCGAAACCCTGGTTGTAAATCAAAGTCCAGTGACCCTTGTTGCCGAATTCGTCCACTGCGACGTTGGGGCTCATCAGCTCCAGTCGAACCTTGCGAACTGCAGATTTTTCTATAGAAAAAAAACAAACAAACAAACAAAAATTAATTTTTAATTGATAAAATATGAATAACTTATTTAAACAATTAAATGAACAACTGAGAGTTGGACCTTGTTTACTCCTTAGAGTATTCTATGCCTCCCCTTGATATTTACATGAAGATAAAATAAGGCAACAACAAGCTTATGTCCCCCTAGTTGTAAACCAAACCCTTGTCAATACTGCCTCAAACCATGACTGGGCCAGATCTTGTATCTAAAAGAATTACAACAAATATTCTTATATATTAACAGTAAAACTACGCCAATTGGTTAATGCCAATAGTTTATATACTGCTGATTCACAATACTATTCGTTATTCGTTCTGATAACGAGATGTATGTTGTGGTAAATTTTGACATTGAATCCTTTGTTGACTCCTTATTTCAATATGTAGAGAAAAGAAATAATGAACAGAGTAATTATCGGTTACAAATTTGGTTTCCTGTTCAAAATTCAAGGGGTGTTATTGTTGGGCTTGAAACGTTTTAGACAGTTTGAAAAACGTTGCGCGTTATGCAAATTCGTAACTGCATGGCCTTACTGTTGTTCAAACAATCCACCGGCGTGTCGCCTTCTTTTTCGGTTTCAGACAGAATCCATGTTCCTTTGATTTCTTCGTACGTGCAGTTGGCCGGTGTATCACAGTTGACCAAACTGGCAAAGAAGACAAACGTCGCGATAAAAGTCAGCAGCTTCAGAGAACCCATCCTGATGACTCGGCTTTTGTCTGACCAATGTCAAGTTCGGCGTTGTTGTTGCCAACTTAGCGGTTACGATTACAAAACTTTCAGGCAGACGACGCTACCGTGTTGCCATGGCAACAGTGTTTACTTTCACCATGGGGAAGACACTTAAATGTGTTATTATTCTGCAGCGTAAGATTGATCTTTTTCATGGCCTGTGTTTGACTGTATTAACTTAAAAGATATTTGTGTTTTTTAGTTGTTCTTGCAGGACTGTGCACTTCACTAGTGGAAAACGAACCGCTCGCTGAGCATGGGATACCCGAGTCGAGTGATCGTCCTGCTGAACAGCTTCCTGCGGCCGAACCTCCGAATGTCGACACCAATGATACTGCATCGCTAGATGTGGTAGCAGAACCACCTGTACTCGTGCAACAAAACACGTCCTCGGGTAACACGTCTGCGGTTCCGACAGCAACTAAACGGTTTACGTGCTTGACAGAATATGTAGCGGCTGACGTTACACTTCAGGTAGTTTGGTGTTTACTGTATAATCAAATTGCAATAAAACAAATATGTTTTATCAATTTAGCTGTTGAACGCGTCCGTACTTCAAACTGAGCTGGTGTCAAACCCTAACGTCACCAACAGGTCGCAAGCCGCACGCTGCCAGATGGTCTTCTTCTACGCTCCATGGTGCCCGTACAGCATCAAGGCAGCGCCTCACATCAACGCACTGCCGCGACACTTTCCGGCAATAACGTTCTACGGCATCAATGCGTACAAGCACGTCAGGTTGGAACGTCATCACTGCAATTTTTAACAAGATATTCACCCGTGTTTTCTCTCGATTCAGTCTGAATTCCATGTACGGAGTGATGGCGGTGCCCGCGCTGTTTCTCTTCCACAACGGGAAGCCGGCCGCGAGATATAACGATTCAGAGTATAAGCTGGAGCAAATGGCTGCCTTCATAGCCCAATACACAGGTATACATAAGCCAACGAGCAATGAATTTAAATACGGTGTTTTCTACACAGTTCGTAGTTATTACAACTGTTGTGCTCAGTGTTTTATTATTCTATTCTATGACATATATTACAACTAATGTCAGCTAAATTAATAAATTACATGAATAATAATATTTTCAATTACTGTTAATGATACAAGTAAACTTGTGCACTGATTAATTAATTAACGCTTAGTAGTACGATGCTAATTATTACTTATACGCTTAAACTCCTCTAGTAAATGAAACTATTCTATAAACCCAAGGGAGTAAATAGGCAACTTCAGGAAGGTAATCAATATTGTTTGGGTTATTGAATCAGGAATAGAGCCCAGTGCCCCGCTAGTGAGAATCTCGGCCGACTACAAGGGACCTCTGCCTACGACGCTGGTCGAAGAGACGGACCCGTGGTTGTTCATCGCCTGGATATTTGTCGTCCTCTCAATAGTCTACTGGTTCGCGAAATCCTCGCTCTGCTCTACGTTGATTGAGAATCTCCAAAACACCTGGAGAGAAGCGGCCGCCCAACACGAACATACCGATTAATCAAGTAGTGGTCATTTGTAAATACATTCACTTTAATGTGAGAAAAATAGTCTTAAAGTTAAATCTTATTACTAGTTACTGAGCACGTAGATATACAGTTAATATAGAAATAATAGCAATCCAATAAGAGCCTTGACCTTTGAGAAATTTCCCTATTGGCCATAATAGTCTAAGAGAGAACTTACCCTCAAACCCTGTTAGCTGAATACCTAACCAGTGTGCTGTTCTCCCCTCAAGTAACTGAAGTTTATCGGTTTTCCTCTTGGAAGGCGTGAGGTAATGTTCACTATCCCTTTGAGAGGAGACTAACGGTATTCACCTGGCGATGCAAAGGAAAGACAGAAAAAACTCTGTATGTTTTCAGTATTATGCACAATCACAGAGTTCAGCGGAAGTCTATACAAGGCACGTCGACCTTTTTTTATTCCTCCACAAAATATGGCTTTATATCTCGGCTCGGTTATGTTGTCAAAAGTAGGGTAATCATTATTAGACAATAGCAAAATGACAGACGGAATTGGAGTACTAGCATGGGTCGTGACCATTTGGTTAGCGTACGAAACGCTTGTTAGTTTTCTTTAAGTAAACAACAAGCTGGGCCCTTAACACAATTACGAGCCAAAAACGAAATAATAAATTCGTCGCGTTGCGAAAGTCTTCTTGCTGGCGTGTCCGTCATTTTCTGCCGGGTTTAGTGGGTCAGCAGCCCTCCTCTCGGCGGGGAGCAATTAAAAGCAAGTAATTAGTCGGAAGCAGAAAAACTCCGATTTTATCTGATAACCGCATACCAGCTCCTTCGAAGTCGATCTGTTAAGGAATTGTAACAACTGCGACTTTTTACAAGTTTCACCTGGTGCAGCAGTTCTGCTGCCCTTGGACAGTATATAGGGCTAGCTGCCTTCAACGACAAGCTTCAGTTGCATCACAGGCAGCACAGGCTTCACAGGTAGATCTTCAGGTCAACCTTATAAGAGACCAGGAAGCTCCTGTTACCGAGCCTTTAACGTATAGAGTTTGCTGAACTTTACATTTGTTAAATCATCCGAGAGGGTAGAAAGTTATGTTCTAAACCCGTGGCACTGGAACATCTTTAACAAAACACGTAAGTTTTAAAACTATTGTAAAATGTATTGTACATTATTAAACACAACATATCTGTGATAGTGAATCAAGTCAAGTTCAGTATGTTATTGAGATCAGTGTAGTTTTATGAATTAGTTCGCGATATTGTTGATTTTGTGTAAGTATTTAGCGAAGTTGGTACTAAACGCGATAAAAAGCTTATAACTGTACATGCTGATCATCGTGTGGGTCAAGCATCTCACGGAAGAGGAGAAGCGGGTCTTCCGCCGTCCTTGGCCTTCACCTTGACCGTGCCTCTGAGCTGAATACAAAAAGAGAACTCGTTTGCCAACCTTCTACCAAAGAAAGACACATTGGCTCTTTACGCCAGCAGTTTCTCTTCTTATATTCGTCACGGATTAACCAGCAAACATGGGGGGCGAAACACTGCAAGTTGAAAACAAGAATTCGTTTGCAAATCACCTGCGCCAAAAATGGCGGTTATTCGCGCAGGCATAACATTCCGCTCGGTATAGGTACAAATTGCATTTGAATCACAGCAACCAAACTGTATTGTAATACTAAAGACGAAATCGCGTCAATGGAATCTTGTCATCCTCGTTTACTTGCGCTCAAAATGGCGGCCGTTCAGGTACCGTACCCATACCGAGTCTGGGTTTAGAATGTGAGAAAAGATGAAAACACCAGTAGGAAATGCAGAGAGACATTACTGTTACGCTTTGCATTGCTTTGCACGTGAAGCGACTTGAAATTACACGACACGAGGCCGGTAGAGAGGGAGAGGGCATTCACCTCGCGGCTTGTTATTGTAACCAAAAGGTAGGCTGATTCAACCCCGCACTTGTGAGAGAAGAACCAGCAAAACTCGCCGCTGTTGACCCCCGAAGCAGCACATCGCGATCTCCACAACCGCTAGATCTTTCCACTTTTCCTGTAGACTGCTTGATGCCTGCGTCTAAGGCGCGGGGAGGTGGGGAGGAGAACCGTTATGTGGTCTCATTTGCTTGCAAGATGTCAATCTACGCGAAAAATATCATATCAACAATAACATACCATAACATATATCACTTATACGTTACATTTTACGATGCTATAGCACATACTGTTTATACCTGACTATAATAGAATGTTCTTTTTGTACTAAAAAGTTAAGTGTTGTCCACAATCTTAATAGTTCTGTACCATATGTAATTGCCTTTTAAAAATTACTGTATCGCATATAACGTCCAAGCGCGGTTTGGCTGAAAAGGGAATAGAATTATGGGAATATTTGGTCGGTGTTAAATCCGGTTTTGATAGAAGTTTCGATGTAATCCAAATGTCAACGGTTCAGTAGTAAGCGATGTTTTGTACAATATACTCGACTTGTTGCCTGATTTGAAGAGGTTTTGGTAATTAGAGCAAGCAATACAACAAAA
Source organism: Leptestheria dahalacensis (assembly GCA_022114935.1). Classification (NCBI taxonomy): domain Eukaryota; kingdom Metazoa; phylum Arthropoda; class Branchiopoda; order Diplostraca; family Leptestheriidae; genus Leptestheria; species Leptestheria dahalacensis. The sequence goes on from JAIQCU010001472.1 coordinate 9,745, forward strand.
GGCGATATAAATATATACTGTCCTGATTAGCGGTTTCTAAATGGGTCAACTATGTAGAGTTTAGTAGTTTTGAAACAGAAAAACTTCTGCCGCTCCAGAGGCTTTACGGATACGGTTAGAGAAAAGGAGGAAAGTTGATCACGAAGAAGTATTTGGTGCGTTACAGTGATATCGTGCAACTTGACAACTGTGACAGACATATGGTGCCAGATAAAGTTCATCTCGTGAAGGAGGTCCGATTGTTACGCACTGCGTCACTCAGTGTACCGTTACGCTGTAAAAGTGCCATAAAATACTATAGACTTGGTTTCGAGCAATATGATTAAAAACGGACTCTTTTCTTGGGTGTTTTGCAAGCAGGTTTCCACCATGAAGTCATCAAAAACGGTAGCAGTTTGCCTGCTCGTATTGCTGTTAGCAGCCAAAGTCGACCGACTCTCAGCTGGGAAACTACCGGTGTCCTACGAACCAGAACCTAGCAGCTCTGAACAAGTGGACGATGAAAGTCTACCTGCTGCTAGAGATGCCGACTTTCAAGCTGAAGATGACGTAGAAGGAGACTACGTGGACGAAGATGCCCCTGCTGTCGACCGTAAAGACACCCGGGTACCCGAGACGAACGAAATCAACCCGTACAAACTATTCCCTCCACAGTTTCACGCGCTCTTAGATATACCGATCCACGACTACGGTAACGGTACCACGTACAACCCCCACGACAAGTTCAAGCCACACAAAGTGGCCAAGACCCCTCTGGTTTCAGGTGGCTATTCAAACACCAGGAACCAAGGGTTTACATCAACAACAGCAAAACCCGAGACGACTACTTACAAACAGGCTGTCGTCAGCCAAGATTACGACTACGAATACGACAGTTCGTACGGACACAGGACAACAAAACCAACAAAACGACCTAAGGTGAAGACGACGACCACCGCACCACCTACTCAACCGACCCGATCTTACAAACCCAAACAGAAACTTCGTACAACCACCAGCACTACAACAACCGAGGCTTACGTAGATTACGAGGACGAGTCTTACCCGACCACTAAACGCTCGCGACCCACTTACGTTGAAAACTTTACCAGAAGACCGCTGAAGGAAGCGACGATCCCACCTCAGTATACCCCTGAAACCGACTACAAACCGCATGATTCTTACAACGGAGGAAACAGACCGTACTACACAGGCACAGGCAGTCAATCGACCTATCCTCAGGAATCGGAAGAACCGACTTACGAGGAAGAAGAGCCTCCTGTCTACGTTCCTCAAAAGTATAACACCCGAGTAACTTCGAAACCCTTCTACGAAGCACAAGATAACTACAAACCAAGCGGAGTTCCTACCGGACAGCAGAAACCCGACGCTAGTTACGACTACGAAGACGGTAAAAACACCGACGCGGACGACGTCTATTTCGTCAACAATGATCCCAAACCTTACCAGACCAAAACTACCAGACCACAACAACAGTACACTGGCGCCTACGCTCCCACGACGACTCCAACTTACGAAAATTACGACCAAGAGCAAGTTTCAGTACCGCAGCAACAGTTTCGACCTTCCATCCCGCTGAACTCGCCGTTCAGTGACGAGTTCCTCCCAAGACCAGAGACGTCGTACTTTGACCAATCCGGCTTTACCGGCAGCCAGCAGACAGGACGACCTCAGCCAGGTCCCTCGTTCCAAAACAACCCGGTACAAGGCAACTTTGGACTAGAACAGCCAAGGCCTCCTTTCCTCTCCAGTTCCAATGCTAGACCACCTCAGCAACCGCAGGTTTTCAGAGAAGAACAACAACCTAACCCTCAACCGAACTACAGACCTAGACCTGCAGATGAACTATCAGCTGCTCGCCCAGCTCCGCAACGCTTACCAAACACGCAGGAGCCACCTAGACGACCTCCTCCACCGGGTGGAATCAGACCATTCCGCGAGCCCTTACCTTCGGCGTTGCAGTCACCATTCGCGCAGATTTCCCAGGCAGTTGCAAACTTCTTCGGAAGGCGTTCGAGCAATCACCGGATTTCCAAACGCGGTACCACCTCGCTGTTTGATACGGAAGAATACCTAATGGCGGAAGAAAGCGCCAATAGGCCATTTGTGCTTCATACCAGACCGCAGCAACCGGTGCATCGCTCAGATACTGAAGGTCCTCAGGTGCAGCAGCTGGTTGGCATTCAATCAGAGGGTCTCTTGCAGTCTGCTGACGGCCAACAGCCTCCAGCGTTCTACCTATACACTTCTGAATCGTTGAGGAAAGGAGAGCGGCCTTACCTGGTTGTCGGTCCACAAGCCGGACCGCCTCCCGTCGTCCAGGGAGCTAAACTTGTCCATACTATCGCAGCGCTGCCTAAGGTGGAGCAAACACCAGCTGACCGGAGACACGACCTTCCAGTTGAAGGAGTTCGCCTAGAAACAGCAAACGCTTTACCGCAGCCTCCAGTGAGACCGGGATTCCGACGTCCCTTACCTCCTCCTACCAGCCAACAAGGAGTGAACCGCATCCCTGTTATTGAAGCAGTTACTTCAGCCCCGGTCCTTCCACAACGCAGACCGGGTGGGACTGAACCCAGTACCTTCCGATTCCCAGTAGATGGCCCACAGGTACCCGTGCATGCTTACTTCCCTAACCCGGGACCTTCACCCCCTCCGCGAGTTCCTCTCAATCCGGAAAGAGACGTTGCATCTCCGTTTGTTGATCCAGCTCCGTTCCCTGCTGCACCTGTTCTTTTCAATGCTCCAGTGAAGCAGGATCACTTCAGTGAGGAGACGTTGAAACAACCCATCAAAGTATCGCAAAACCTCGAGTTTTCTCCTCCGCTGCAACAACAGCAACCACCGCAGACTACGTTTAATGCTCTCAATGAACCTCTGATTGAGACCGAACCCGACCGTGCACCTCTGCAACTAAATTCAGCACTGCCTTTGATCACAGCAGATTCGAAACCTTTCCAGCTCCCTAAGGAAGCTAGCACTGAAGTAACAACAACAACCGAGACAACGACAACCACTACAACTCCAGTAACTACTGAGACATCCACGAAGGAAACCCCAGCCAAGTACTCCACCATACAGCAGGAAGATGGCAAACAGATCGCTGTAGTCCTCCCTGCCTATGTTGTTACGTTCCGCCCTAAAACTGGTTCTCCTCATGGCTCAGACCTTGAAGATTCACTGTACGACGGAAACTCGTACCAGCAACAGGGATCCTTTTCAAGTCCACAGGAATGGCATTTCACTGGCTCGGAATTAGTTCCAAAGCAGAGTGAGCCGGTAAAACCATCCGTGCAACGGCCGTCCGAGGTGAAGCCTTATTACGAAAGCGGATTTGCACCTTCCTTTAACTAACCAACAACGCCCTAGAGTTTCAGTCCAATTCGTTATTTGTTTCCCCGTAAGAGGTCATAGTAAGACATTCTGGCTTTCCTTTTGCCCTCGGGGCAGAAAGGCATGACTGATTGGCGTTTTTAAGACTCGGTCGATATCCAAGCTGTCGATTCAACTATGACCTCTACTTTGTTTTTCGTGTGCGTGTTATTATTTTCTCGTGCGGGTTTAACGGTGGAAGAATCGCCATTTCCATAATATTTAAAGTTATGGGGAATTGAAAGCCCTGTTGAAGATTTGCAGCATCATGTCTCATTCAACACGTAACAGTAACAGGATGAAAATTAGCTCAGCTGTTTCTCATGTTCTGTTCGACGAAAGCTCATGTATAATTTACTGAATCTCTCTCCAAAAATACACGCGTTTGTAATAACATATACTAAGTTGCTTCTTTTCAACTTGCATGATATGTTTCATGTGCTACACATTGTATTTAAAAATACTTACAGGTACTTAGTTAGTTAACAGTACATTAGTACAATATAAATTACGTAGTTCAATAGTTCACGTCGTTGAAAAGACAAAACTGAAAACAAAACTCCATAATATTACTATACTACATTATTACCGCAAGCTAAAATATAAATCATTTAAATCTGATACCTTAATACTTAAATTACATTAAGCTGGAAAGAAAACTAAGACCGGTAAGCCAGAAGAATCGTAAGTTCACTGTAATGTGACGCTGCTTCTAATGTTATAACACGCCGCTAGGTGGCGCTGAGGATACAAACATATCTGCGGTGACATTAGGGAAAACCTCCTCCTCCTCCTTACATCCTTTCCTTTGGCATTTGGGATTGAACGACACGCCCGGAGCAGGATCCAGTTCCATTCCTGACTTCTCCTACGACCTCTTATTTGCAATCCATAATTTTCCCCTTACAGGCACAGAATTTTAATATCATTAACCAACAATGGTAACATCATTTCACAGCTGTCATATCTTACATTTCTCCATCTCTTCCTTGTTTTAGTTGTTGAAATTAATTCACTCTTTGATGTTCTTTGCAGTCTGGAAACGTTCAGGTGTGCGAAACCGATCCTGCACTGAAGGACGAGCTGCGGAAATTCCGTTTTCGCAAGGCCAAAAACAACGCCGCCATCATAAGTAAGTTCCCAACATGAAATTTCTAGGTGGCAATTTCTGTGTAATGCTTTAGAATTTGAAAACAGTGAAAATCGACAAGGATAAACAAATGGTCTGCCTGGAAGAGTCTCTCGAGGTATGATCTGATCTTTTGTGGCGATTTATAGTGTAATATGCAAGGAATTTGTAATTGATATAGGATATCGACGTCGAAGAACTTCGCGAGTCCCTGCCTTCCCACCAGCCGCGGTTCCTGGTGTACAGCTGCAAACTGGACCACAGGGACGGGAGAATATCATACCCCATGTGCTTCATATACAGCACACCTCAAGATTGCAAACCAGAGCTGCAGATGATGTACGCGGGGACTAAGTTGGCTCTTGTGAAGGAGGCTGAACTTACCAAAGTTTACGAAGTGCGTGAACTCGAAGAACTCACTGAAGAATGGCTCAACGCAAAGTTACTCAAGTGAAATATACGACACACACCAAGCTGTATATTACTTCCTGTAGCCAATTTTATCTGTTACAACACATAAAAAGGGACCACAAATGCCAAATACAGTATTTCAGTTCCCAAGTTACATTTCTGGACAAATACAAACATTTTAAGAAGAACACTTCACACTAAGTTGTTTTAGAGGAGTCGTTCAACATTTCATTAGCAACCGCCTCCAACTCGATCGGGCTCATGCAATACTCGACAAGGTTTTCAACCTCTTTCCCATATCCCGGACGGGGGAGAGGCTCTCCTTTGCGAACTGGTGGGAACTCGTCCTTACAGCTGTCGTCCTCGACCTCAGCTGGCTGCTTTCGTTTGGTTCTCACTCTACGGCCTCTCGTTTTACGTGGAGGTGTCTCTTGCTTGAACCATTTGGGCACTTGCCGCTCCATTCTTTCTCGTCACTTTAACTTTCAAAACCAATTGTTTTTCCTTTAATAATAATCTCGACGAAACTCAAACAGTTCACGAATTCACATAATCGACACTGGAACGCGATGACGACAATGAAGAAGAAGAGTCATTTTCATTCTCGTGCACGGCATCAAGAACGCCACGCGGCATTAGTGCAGGCGACCTGTACCCCAAACGCTGCAGGTAGCGATAAAAATCTTCACCTTGTTCCTGACTGGGCAACGACTCCCAGTTCTCTGCGGAAGGGTTCGGTGAAACCTCTGGAGGAGAAAGATCAAGGTCCGTCACTGATCTGTCACACAAGTATTTCATCTCCTGAATGGACTCGTGAAGAGTCAGCAGTTGGTTGACAAGCTCCACGTCCTGCTGACGCAGCCCTGCCTACAGTAGCACAATAATAAAACCTTTAACATAAATACAATTACACGGTCCATGAATAACCCAAGACAGATCCTATTTACCATCTCTCGTCGCAAATTCGCGAGTTTGACATCTAGCGTGTTGCTCGTGGGGCTCCGTCGGGAGGGAGGAGGAGGAGGTGGTTGTCTAGGTGGGGTCCTCGCGACAGTTCGCGGCGCCCGCTGGCTCGGAGTAGAGCTGGAACTTCCGTTTTCTGAAGGTGGCACGTCTAACGAGCAAGTTTATTATCAGTTTCTGTAAAAAGTAATGTAAATAGCAACTGCTACCTTTTAAATGATTTTCCAAGTGGCTGATTAAACTTTTGGGTACTGGAGGAAGTCCCTGAAATGACATGGTAGCAAGGCGGGAGATATCGGCTTACTCGTGAAACTTCCACTCCTGGCGGCACATGGGGCAAAGCTGCTGAACTTGCTGGGCGTTGAGCCACTTCATAATACAGTGCATGTGGAAACAATGGGTACACTGGCCCCAAACTGTTAATTCAACAAAATTTTTATACTAACGGTAATGTTACAGAAATTGAACAACAGTCAATACCAAGCGGGCAATCTTCACCAGGAAACTTGCAGTTGTTTTCGGCACAACACGCGTCAAACGGCTGACGACAGATACTGCACTGGTCGTCAATTGCAACTCCGGTCCACTTCCAAACGGCAACAGCTCCCCAGCCTGGAAAAAGTGCGCAAAAAAAAGGACCAGAATAAGCTAACCAACACAACAAGGGCACAGTTATTTTTACATAACGGATTAATGGAATGAATGAAACTTACGTTTTATTTTCACTTTCATCTTAACATAGCTTGGGTAAATGTTATGTTAAGATTACGGTGCATTCATAGCTGCGTTTAAAAACTGCTTCGTGAAATTTGGTATGACCTTAAAAGTACAAGTGTCTTCGCGTAATTTTGAAACGCTTTCAGGGTGCTTCAACGGTCAGAAACAAAACCCAGCTGAAGCCAGGTAGGTAGGACCATGTTGTCCATGTAGGACATCAAGTGGCTGGCCCAGTACTTCCACCTCAAGCTTTCAAATGGATTTTGCTCCCAGATAATGTATTCTTCTTCTTGGATAGATAATAGACAGAAAGATAGATAGATAGACATATAGATATATAGATAGAGAGATAGAAAGACAAATAAATAAATAAATAGACCGCTGACTCGACTGGTAATTATTTTGAAGTTGAATTACGTTAACTAATTTGTATTGTATAAGCTATTATAAATTAAGATTCCATATTATATCACATTCATAATCGTCTAACGTGACCTCTTGTTTCTACGTCTATAAAACGGAGGATTTTTGTTGACGTGGAAGCACTGGGACAATATGGCTGCTAGATCATTGCTCAAGGCAAGGGGTGCTGGAAACGGAACCCCAGACGCTGGGAATTTGTTAGATTAATAGATAATACAACTACGTTTGAAGTCATTTACTAATTGGGAATATATTGTTTCCAGTATTTGTAGGTATAATCTGAAATAACTTCAAGTTTGTACAACACTGAGCAACAAATTCAAATTTCACTGCTTTCTCCCGTTTTTAATTTTTTTAGCATAATTGATAGTTTTTTAAATGGCTAATATTGATTGAATTTCTAGAATAATATTTAATAAGCTAATTCTGTTTTCACAATTTCTATTCTCCTTCGTAATATTTATTAATTAGCGCATCCGTTCGCCACCAGATGGCGTTGGTGGAATTGGAATAATAAACAAATCCATGGTTTCTGGTTATGGATTTCGCATCTGAAACATTTCAAAGGATTATCGATTTCTATCAAGAATGATCTCATAAAAATACGTTTATACGTTTCATCTAAGAGAATTTATTTCAGCCCTGTATAAGTTAATCAACCTGGCAATTTTGCCGTAAGTTCAGATTTCCGTGTTTTGTCCACAATGTCATTATTCTACTCCCGCCAGCCTCGTCCAACAGGGTTGTTTAGAGACGAAGAAAAGCCGATGTTGAAAGAAAAGGCATTCGATTTCAGTTCAGCGTTTTCTTACTCAACGAAACCAGAAATCGAGCCGTTGGATCCGGGTACTCAGGATCCGCTCATTAAGATCGTCGAGAGTCTGGTTGTCGTCCTCAGCCACATCGTCGTCTTTTTCACTCTCCCGATCACAGTCTGGGTGTGCTTTAGGAATGTTCCTCAGTGGGAGAGACTCGTAGTCTATCGCATGGGGAAACTCAGCGGCATAAAGGGCCCGGGCACCGTCTTTGTCATTCCGTGGATAGACAAGTATCACACGCTTGACTTGAGGACCAAACTGATGCAGTCACCGCTGCAGCAGGTTTGCTACAGTAATTTTCGTGTTGGTTGAAAAAACAAGTTTACAATTTTTTCCTGGTTTAGTTTCTAACCCAGGACCAGGCGATCTTTGAAGCGGGCTGCAATTTCCACTACAGGATCAGTGACCCACTTGTATTTATTAACAGCTACCAGGACCCCAAGTTTCACGGCCTGCAGAAGCTGGCCCAAGCAGTCGCGTTGAAGCGTTTGACGTCCAAGGACGAGCGGGATCTGCTGAAGTACAAACGGGCTGTCGAGGACGAAGTACTGCGCGAACTGAACGGCGTTATCTCGGCGTGGGGCCTTGAGATGAATGCGGTGGAATTGTGTGATGGAATTTATCATAATTGCATGGGTTTGTAACCTTTCTTGTCTTTTACAGCACTAACCTGAGGCAAATATCACAAGCACAGCCGAAAAACCCTCTTGGTAAGCTCTTCAAGCAAGTGGAGAGCTCGCTGTTTCCCGGACAGGCCACGCAGTACCACAGCCAGGAATTGACGACGGCTGGAAATGGTAATAACCAGCAAGGGAAAATCAATCAAAGTAGGATCAAACAACAAGTTAGAGAAGAGTGAATTTTCCAATACCATTAGTTGCACATTCGGATTATGAATTAACTAGAATTAACTGTTGTTACATAATTGATTGGTAATTCAAATTTAGAATAAATAAAGTACGACAAATGCGATGCATTATTGTCGATTACTTTATCCTAACGGGATATTATGTTATTATTGTTGTACTATTACGTTATTTTGTATACTGTCTTTATGGATATAATTAGATATACTAGCGTATTTTAAACTTGTGCTTTTTCTGAACTTAACTGAAGAATGAGAATGAATATCGGATTATGTATCGCATTGTTAGGTTGCACCGGCGAGATCAGAAGAAGCCAGGACGCTTTACTCGACAAACTGCGCAGCCATTTAATCAGCATACCTGGCGACGACGCTTTGAATTTCCTAGTTCACCTCGATGTAGAACTTGAAGCTGATGTCAACCGTTTTGCAATCCAGTATCTTCATGGTCACGGTACTCGTTTGAACTAACTCTTGACTTGATTACGATAAATTGCAAGTGTCTGTTTTGCTGTTTTAACAGTTAGGTTAAGTTTTAGTTCTGCGGAAAGTTGGTTGCTTGTTGCTCCTACATTATGCAAGATAAAGCAGCTCAAAAAATAACACGCGTAGAACTGGTAGCAGTTAACACACTCTTAAATTTTGGTGTAAATCAGGTTGTTAGTTGTGTCAAAATAAAATCCTTAAGTTAAGAAATTATCACAATTCCCTTTTTTTGTTGCTCTGGTCTGTACAGGTACCGTTATGGAAGGAGATTCAGGTGTTGCTGCAGATGCTGTCGTCAAGGTGAAGGACTCGACGCTGCTGTCGTTACTGAACGGTGCCACCAAAAGTCAATTTCTGCAAGCTTACCTCTGCGGCGACGTCATCGTGGAAGGAAACGCTCAAATCCTGGCCACTTTGCAGCAGTGCTTGGCCAAATGATCTTACGAATACCCAGTGAATATCTGCATAATACTCGAAGCTCTTGTTACTAATCGTATGTGTTAGTCTGCTCGAGGATTTTCACGCATTATGTAATCCGAATCTCGTCATGTTTTAAACTAGTCTCAAAGTAGTCAGTACAAAGGTTGATGTTGAACGAAGATTTTCAGTTCGCCTCTTTCCACAAGAGAAAAAGTTTAGCGCTAATTTCCAGTGGCGCGAATGAGCGTCTCTCAAATGGTTCGGTCCTTAGTGCTAAGGAACAATAACGCGAAAGCCACCGCTGACGACAAGTCTCTCCCCAAGTCCCTCCCTCTCTTGTCTTTTTGTCTCCTCCCCTTTTTGCCGCTTTATTTTACTAGATGGCGAGAATGTATCCAATTTAAGAATAAGTAGTATTGTCCTAGATCCTGGATTCGTATCTAATGCTGTTTCAATGGAGTGATCTTTCATTGTGCCAAAAACCTGCCTCATCATGTCAGAAGTGAGAGTTCAACCAGTAAAGTTAGCACCGTTGAAACAAATGTAGACGAATAAAAGATTAAGCAGAGACTAGAAAAGAGGATGAATGAGAAGGTACACTGTCGCGATTTTCTCCGTTTTTCAACCTTTACGGTGTATCAGGTTGAAAAATTTATTCAACCTTTTGACGCTTTTAGTTGAACAAT
>JAIQCU010001473.1:0-20426 GCA_022114935.1 Leptestheria dahalacensis
AGCCCCCAGCCAGTGCGGAACCTCCCCCCCTCCTTTTTGATCATGTTGTGATATAAGGCGGATGTTGCGCCCGCAACGGAAGGCGTGAAGACACAACGTCCAAAAGCCCTGATTTTGGTGGCTGGATATCTGCAGCCCGCTCTTGTTTAGCTGCACTTGCGTTTCCGGTTGCCAGTGAAGTTAAAGAGGCAAGCAGGAAGGAAGACTTGGTTCCTTCTTTTTTGGTCTCTATTTGTCTTGGGGTATTTGGCAAACAGTAGCTGGGCCGGTGTTCCCTCTGTGTATGTGTGTGTGTGTGTGTGTATGTGTGTGGTTGCATGTGCGCGCCGGGCTACCGTGACCGTATGCGGCGACTATTTTTAGACAGCCGGCTTGCCAATGAATGGCACTGTCGAGATTTTATATAAAATAAGTCGAGCGACCGGTGCGAAAACGAAAACGAAACGGGCGGGCGAGTTGGGGGCAAAAGGCGGGCGGGCTGCAGTTTGGGCGTGTGTTGCCGACCACTCCCGCCGACCGACGTCGATTCACGTTGCCAGGATCAACGGAGCGATCGATTTGCGCGCGTGGGCGGCTTCCTTACATTGCCAGTCGACGTTTGTTAGTCAAAATAAGCGACCGACTTTCCGATGCGAGCAAATTCAACTAAACCGCCGTACTTGTCTCCTCTCACTGGCATTCTCTCGTTATGTTTCACATTGCGGTCGCAACTCTAGGGAGGTAAGTGTCACACACACACATAGAGCTCGTGCACGCCGTTGTCGTTATTGTATTCTTTGGGTCGGTGCGAGGCCTTGCGACCCACTTCAACCGCTCTTTAATGGGTTTTACTCCAGATCAACCGGGTCACGAGGAAGTAAACTGCATTAGTGGTCTTGTTCCTACAGGTAGTACACTGTCAGCCACCTAACACTTTCTTGTTTACATAAACGCTTTCCCTCGTATCTGCATTTAAAGGACATAACTGGGGAGTTCAAAGTGAGCAGGAAGTCGACAAATTTGGCACACATTAAAAAAATCAGATTGTAAAAAAAGGAGGGGAAGAAAGCTGTAGAGGAATAAACCCCCCCAAAAAAAGCTTTAGTGGTAGTCAGTAAAATAACGGTGTGAGAAGCCGGCGGGTCTTAGTGTTGCTTTACTTTTCATCCAAGTGCACCCGAGTGACCTTTGATAAGACCTGCATGGCAAAGAGTGTTTCTTTTGACGCAAGTCATTAGAGGCAAGACAAAAAAAAACAACAGAAGAGTCCCAAGTTTGTGAACTGATGACCCGAAAGAGCGAGTGAATTGGGCGTGGGTGCCAATGGGCGCGCTCAGTGCTAACATGCCAGTTGATCACTCAGGTGAAGCGCAAGTCTGGCAGTAGGATGTCTTCACCGAGAAGACCGATGACGCAATAAAAACTCTCCAGTGAACACACAAGTGGTTAACTTTCTTGCAGCGCCAAATTCCAGTCAAGGCCGTTTACCCAAAAGGAAGACCCCCCTCCTCTCCCTGGTTCCCCGTCTTTGAGGTGTGTGTGCGCATGTGTGTCAGTTGAGCCCAGTCATGGTCGAGCAGTGAAATTAGGATGCTCAAAGGATTCAAATCAAAACCCTATCGCAATCTGCAAGAGGAGCGTGGTTCCAACGTCAGTTTACTTGTTAATGACCGTAAGTTGTCTTTAAAGATATCCAAGATTTATGTTTATGTGGAGGTATAGCCTTCTCACTCGTCGAGCAAAGAACGTTGTCGTGTGGCAAACGTCATCCGCGCGGTATAAATAGTACTCCAACCACTTGTCATCCACCATTGTATTATTTGGGAGGAGCGCATGAATGATCGCTGCCGGACAACCTTTGCTGGACCATTGTAGGCTGTGAGTGGAAATAAGGGGTCTCGTTTGGGTTATTTATAAATAGAGAAGCAATTTTTCCGTCTGTATGTGTGTCGACTTGTATCTTATAGTAGTGGTTTTGTAGTGCGCAGTTGTTCGAAGGTTAAGCCCGTTGATTTACGGAATGCTTTATCTATTTGCATCTGTTACATTGTTAACGAATTCACTATTGAGAGTTACGTAATGATAGCTCGTGCAACAGGTACTTGTCAATCTTACTCAGAAAATTAATCAGAGTTGTGTTATTTTATTTAAACCTTTATTTACAGATGTTCTGTTGTTGACTAAAGTGGTTTGACTTGTTTCACTTGTGAGCTTTTTTGTCCCCTCGATTTTTCTCAGCAGGTGCAAAATCTTGCGATAAAAGTTTGAATGAAAGCCGTAAAAGGAATCCTGGCGTGACACGTGGTCGCAGCTGTTCAGAGCCGTCATCCGTTCTACATAGCCCGCACAAAGTTACTCTGTGCCAAACTTTGACACCGCCGACTGTCAAAGGTAAATACGCTAACGATATCCAATTTGCGAACTTCATCGTACCCAGGCTCATAGATGACCCACTCTGAAGTCGATCTTTACGTTTGTTTGATTTTATTTCTAAAGTGTGTTTGACTAGAAGAATTAAAAGACTTCAGGATTGGTTAGAAGATGCCATTTTTGCCCAATAGTTTCAACCCTTCATTGTTTTGTATGTCGAACACAGGGTCCAGCACCACTACGGGGCTTCAGCAGCAAATCAAAGCGGCCTTTGGCCGTTGGCGGAAAGGTCAGCCTCCACGCCACGTTCCCGTAGGCGGCGAGGAGTCACAGCCGCTCCAGGTCGATTCCAGTCGCATCCAGGAAGACACTTTCGACGTCCACAGCATTCAGCTGACTTCCAACACGCGAACCTTTTCGCACCCGCACAAGTCGACCGTTTACCCACCTTACCCGGCCCCTTCGAAGAGTTCCAATAACCCTTTCTCGCTGGTTCGCGGTCTCAAGCGGCGCAAGACTTTAGAAAAGAACAAGGACGCTTCGGTTCACGACTCCTGGAAAGCCAAGTCGCGTTCCGATCAAGAGCTGCACAAACTCTGCGTTGGACCCAAGTCGCGGTCGGACAACAATCTGCACCGCATTCTTCGTGAAGAGAACACCTGGACGGTATTTGCTACCCTCAAAGGACCCAGCACCAAGGAGGATCCCGATTCTAAACACACGACTGCTTGGACTTTTGGACTCTTTACCGATTCTCCGTCTCTGAGCCGAAGGAATCCTCAAAAGTCGGCGCACCTCCTAGGTAGGGCCAAAAACTTATTGAAGCGAACAAGCCCAGCACCGTCGCCGCAGCAAGTTGAGAGACCGTTGTTTTCCAGCTCTTCCGCACGAAGCGGTCCCTGTAACGAGGCCAGATTTCGATCGGCGGCCCATCCATCCGAATCGCACAGGCGTTCTTCGGATAAAAGTGATATCCAGACGTCGGTTTGGCCGGAGAGAAACCAGCGAAGGACTCGTTCACTCGACCGCTGCACGCACGTGAAGATCCATCCAGCTCCACCGCCGATTCCAGCGCGGATTCGTTCGCGCTCGCTTGAACGCAATCACAAGTTTACCGTCAAAGCTCCAGCACATGCGACGACTTTAGGCCGGAGTGGCTTGGCTCCATCCGTTCCAATCCGAGGACACGTTACGCCGGAAGTCTTATCTACGTGGTGTACCTTCGCTGAAGCTTTTAGTGGACATTCGAATGAATCTTCTGCTCGCCAGGTATTACCGTAGTCTAAAAATAATAAGTGGTGGTTTTAAAAACGCTTTTCCTTGAAAGGTGAATCTTGTTGAGGAACGAGAATCTCCCGCTTCTCCGGTTTTCCAGGAGCTTTTCTTGCAGCAGGCCAAGGTTGAAGCTGGGCGTCCCAACCCATCGGCTAAGCGGAGTAGTATCACAGGAAGTAGCTGCTGCAGCTGCGGAGAGATCAGCGCCACTCTAAGCTGCAGTCCGCAGTCTTCACCGCGTTCCAGTCCGCTGCCGGAGACTGTCATCTATGGAACCCGGGAAGCTCCCGTTCTAGAACGTCACTGTGTCGAAGGTGGTGAATTCATCATAGCTTGGCTTCCTGATATGCCCAAGGGTGTCAAAACCAATCCTCCTGCCGCTACTGGTACTGCTTCTCACATCACCGCCACGGAAATGCATAGCCTAAACAGCACGAGCAGCTCCAACAGCACGGCAAGCAGCCGCAGCTTTATCAATAAGCCGGCGCGGGGCTGGCTACACTCGGATCTTCTCATCGCTGGCGAGGGAATTTCGTATGTAGTTCGGGTAAGCCCCAGTCGGTTCCACTAATGATCCTTGTTTTTATCTAAGTTTTACAAGTGGGCTTAAATTTTGAAACTGTTTCTCTCGCAGTACATCGGCTGTTTGGAGGTAAACACTTCGATGAAAAGTTTGGATTTCGACACGCGCTCACAAATAGCGAAGTAAGTTTATCGGCCTTAGAAACATGTTGACGCTGCCGAGCTGTAAACCTTGATTTAACCCGTTTTATTCTTTTTTAAATAATTTCGTTGCCTCCTTTTCATTTTTAGAGAATGTATCAGTCGCGTCTGTGAAGCTGCCGGATTGAAGACTGTGGATCGCAAACGCAAGGTAACCGCAAATGAATATTCATTTAAAGCCCATCAATTCATGAAGAGGAAAACCTAGAAAAGAATTTGAGGATTCTTATTTGGCACGTAGGTCGATCGACGGATCCAGCGCATCCTGGGTGATGTTCCTAAAATGCAGCATGCCGGAAGTGACGTCACTCTGACGGTGACGAGCTCCTGTCTTCGGCTCACTACACTAGAAGGCAACGACGTGGTCGCTTGCCATGATATGCCAAACATTTCTTTCGCATCCGGCGGCGATGCGGTTTGTGTTTTTTTTTCCTCCCCGTTTGGTCCGTCTCTGTCGTTCGTAGTTTATTTTTAATTTTAGGATGATTTGCGTTTTTCCTGATCGGTTTTAAATATCGGTTTATTTTTTCAATCCTTGATAGTAATACCCATCCATAGCATATACTTGGTTAAGTAAACTTAAACAGACTGTTTTATTTGTGTCTATTGGCGTCATTGAGGTGTCGCAACGTGTCTGTACGTGTACGCGACTTTTGATTATCTTGTTATACGTACTGGTTTCTTTCGATTCACTTATGGACAACGTAAGTGGAACGTAATGAATGAGGTTTGTCCAGTTATTGGGTTAAGCGGGGAGAACATGTGGTATACTCTTTGCGGTACGTGTTCGGAACGGCTGTTTATTGGATTCTGTTTGGTTCATTTAGGATACTCTGGACTTTGTCGCGTACGTAGCCAAAGATGGCTGGCACGGCCGCGCCTGTTTTGTATTGGAGTGCGGCGGAGGACTGGCCCAGGACGTGATTACAACCATAGGACAGGCTTTTGAACTCAGGTTTAAAGAGTATTTAAAACGGACTCCTCGCAGTGGCTCTGCTATTCCGGAGAGGTGATTGCTCTTGTCTCTTGTATCGTTGTTGTTATCAATATTGTCATTACTGTTATGATTAATATTATTGTTTTATTACTATCATTATTTTGTATTTTTCTTCTTTTTCAGTTGTTATTGGCTCACGTCTACTTATCAGTCGCATATGCATTACTATTTAAAAGTTAATCACAAGCTATTTTTACTTGTTATTGTTCTCGACTTGAGACTTACTGTTGTTGAGTTGTAATTTTCACAGGGAAAAGTACCTGTCTTCTCGTTTTGTTCCCATTACTTATCGTATGTTTACCGCTATGTTCACTTGTTTTGTCTTCATCTGCGTTTTCAGCGGCTGCGTTCCATAGCGTAGTTCTCCATTCTTCATCTCATATCTCGTTGCATATTCATTTAGATGGTTATGTAATGAATGTCTTTGTATTGATGATATTCATTCATTTATTTAATGTACCGTTTTTCTTGAAAATCCAAAACCCAAAATATTAGCAAGTAATAACAAAAATAATGATGATAACAGTTTTGGAATTGACATAAAAGTAAAGTAAGTTTATAAAAATCCGGAAGGACCAACTAGCCGCGCTTGGTTGTTCTAATTGAGTTTCTACGCCCATAGACTGGACATTCCTGGAGCTCGCGCTGACGGCAACTCCACTGCTGCATCGTGGAACCCCGACGATCCGGAATACTACAACGACTTACCGGGCAAAGTACCTCCCGACGTGGGTCCTCCACCGGTCCCTCCCCTGCCCAGCTACCATGCCTCCTCAACACCGACTCCAAGCACGACAAGTAAGGCGAGCAGCAAACTAGCCTGCACTGACCGGCCCGTGACCAGGCATGGCATAGCTGTCGATTTCTCTGATAACCTGATTGATTTGAGCTCGGAAGTGAATGCACCTTTGTCCGCTAGCGGAGCCAGTAGATACCCCGACCATGAGTATGTCAATGGAGTGATGGCTCCTTCTAGTGAAGGCAAATCCCCCAGTACCAAGGATCCTTTCGATATGCGTAATGATTTGTCACTAGAGAAGATAACGTAGCAGATTTGTGTAATCCTCTTTCTTCTGTTTGATGTAGATCCCTTTTCCAGCGCTTTACCGTCGCCGTTGATCCCGCCTCAGAACCCTGGCAAAGATAGCGCTGCTTCGGTTAGCGATTCCTTGCCCCGCGTTACCCAAGCTGCCCGTTTTGTGAAACCAGGCGTCGCACAGGGAGCAGTCGGCAAAGGGACCTCATCGCGGAGTCCCGCTCTCTCACAGGAAGCACAGCTGGCTCAAGAAGTCTGGTTTCACGGGCCGATCAGCCGTCGGGACGCTGAAAACATGCTAAAACACGTAATGGATTTTCAACAGAATACGTTACCTATTCTGAAATCAAGTGATGAATAAGCGATGCCAATAGAAAAGTAACATCAGATATTGAAACGAAATAGTAAAAGCCAGTTGTGCCGGAATTAAAGTAACGATGTTATAATTAAGTTAAATTATAAGAGCCGTGAATTTAAAGATAATAATATAACAGTAATAAAGGCCAGTTAGAGTTGCATGACGAATTGATTTTTTTTCCAGGACGGAGACTTCCTCGTACGTGAATCGCAGGGCTCAGCGGGGCAGTACGTTCTTACGGGGATGCAGTCTGGGCATCACAAACACCTGCTGCTTGTGGATCCCGAAGGAATTGTAAGAATTCAAAACAAGTTAATTGTGTAGAGAAAAGCGATAACTTGGTTAAAGTTGATACGTTATTTCTAGATAATGCTTACTTTTGTATGAAAGGATATAACAGTGTAATTTGGAATAACCAGGTTCGAACCAAGGATCGTACTTTTGAGAGCGTCAGTCATCTAATTAACTACCATCGCAACAACGCTCTGCCCATTATATCGGCCGAGAGCGTGCTGCTGTTGAAAACTCCAGTGCCTCGCGTACTGCACCCTTGAAAAACAAACAAACCAACAAGAAACAATGCCATACCTGTTTTTCTCTGTTGAGCATTGCTGCACAGTTGACGGTTCTGCTGGAGAAGTGTTGACGGTGCTTTTCGTGTTATCTGTGCAAATCGTGGTTAATTTTTCTCTAATTTCATCGTATGCGTTCTTGTTTTAAAACCAATCGAGTTTCGGATTGTGAGTTGCTCACATCCTCCATTGAAAGGTTCAGTTTTTCCTTGTTTTGGTTATTTTACTTTGAAGGACTTCGAGTACCCGCCGTTTATTGTGCGGTTCGTCATTTCTCACGCGTCTTTTGCGCATCTTTACCTGGGATTCAGGAGTTTTGATTGACCTTCCGCCTCCCTTTTAAGTTTCGTCAGTATTGGCCAGAGATGAGGGCGACAGTTTTCGTGGAGGACGTAATCAAAAGAAGCGAGTAATCTCTGTCTGCAGTACATTTTAGCATCCTTTAAAAAAAACGATAAAGTTGTAGGCGAGAGAGCACTTTTGAGATATAATATCACCCGACTGCCTTAAATATCCTTTTCCTTGTTTCTTTTTATTCGATGGAAGCATCCTCTTGATAGGTTTATATTCGCTTGTTAGGAAGACGATATTGTGGACTTTGATATGAACTTGTTGCTTTTTTGCCAATGGAGATGGTCATTATTGCTCTGTCGGTGCATAACAGATATAAAAAACACTTTTAATAAGCTGTTTTGTATACCATAACCCAGCACATAAAATATCATCTATATATCTACTTCTCTCTCCCCGCCCCCTTGTATATTTCTACCAAGTTTATCCACTTACTGTTGATCAGAATATACATTGTTTTCATTTGTCAATGCAAGAATACAGAGACACCTTTTTTTTCTGCAGTGCGGTTCATCTCTTTTTTTCGTGGCAGAGTTTTCAGGTGACCTTGAGCATTCTTTGCCGGGGAAGGGTTGATTGAGCTTACTGCTCTCACATTTGCAAAGGTATAGCAACCCAAAAAATACTGAGTCTAGACTTAGTCGTACTTAATCCACTGGTAAAGTTAAAAAAGTGAGCATTTTTTCTCACTCGGGATTAAAATCGAGAAAAAAATTACCCGAGTCGAATTGCAGTTTTCGCATATTATCAAAAAGGTCAAAGGTTACGACTATAGTCATTCACGTGTAAATGTAGACACAAACATTTTCTTAAATTGCAACCTTTCAAAATTGTAATCAAGCAATATACATTCCTATCCTAGTAAGAATACAAAATTTATAATCAAGTATTTGTAAGTATTTTGACGTACAAGTGACTTGATGAATGATACATATTAAAATTCAACGTTTATATAATATAATAAAAATATAATTTGTAATCAAGTAAATACTTCATAGTAAATAAATAATAGCCGCTGGGGTTGTGAAACTGCACCCCTCCCTCCCCCCTTTCTCTGGCAGGGTGCCAAAGACACGAATCGTGTTTAAACTACGCGCTGCCACTTGTTGATCTTGCAGACGTCCCCTTCCACTATAACGGAGTTTTTCGGTGAAAAACAACTGGAAACTGCCCAACCGCCCGACAGTCGAAATTCAATCTCTTTTCCGGTTCATTCTACTGACCACCAAGTAAGTTTTCAAGTCTCAATCTCCCATAATTGATAATAGATTAACCCAATGTGCTACTAATCTTCTGTTATTGAAATAGAGGTTTTTTCGTTAATCTCGTAGTGCGTTTGTCGCGTTTTACCTTGTCGTAAACAGGTAAAAGTAAATAAAATTATGGTTAAAATTATTAGGTTTAAATTTAGTGCTACTGTGCTAAATGGAACAGGAAAGAGCAATGTTAAATCGATTATAATCTTTTTCACAGTCAGCACAAACTGCCATGTTTAATCAGCTGACTGGGTTCACTTATCGCCTGGGGGTTAAAGGCTGCCCCGCGGGTAGATTCGGTTTGAAACCGATCACGCGCTCTGCTTCAAAGCTTCAAGAAACAACAACAGGTACATTTATCACGTTTCGCTCTTTTTTCGGCACTACTTAACGGACTTTGACCGCCCCTTTCTCGTTGTGTCCCTTTTTTTCCCCTTCTGTCTTGCAGTCAACTGCAGACACCCAAGTGGAGCCACCTCGGCAGCACGTACTTTCAAAACGTCTTCCTTTTTGAGCGACAATATGGAGTCGAAAGTCATCACGCTGGAGAATTTGAATCCGGGAATCCGGGCTATGGAGTATGCTGTCCGCGGTCCTCTGGTCATTCGGGCGACGGAAATCGAAAAGGAGCTGCTCAGTGTAATTGTTTTAATACTATTATAAAGTCGCCAAGAATAACAAGTTGTAAAAGCCATTGGCACTGGTGAAACATCAGAACGTAAACGTGTCAGTGATAAGTTTTCATTTTTTCCTGTTTTCCGTAGGGCGTGAAAAAGCCTTTCACGGAAGTGATCAAGGCCAACATCGGAGATGCCCAGGCCATGGGTCAGAAACCCATCACGTTCATCAGACAGGTGCTGGCGCTTGTCTCGTTCCCCGAGCTGCTCGACAAGCCCGACTTCCCGGAGGACGCAAAGTCTCGTGCCAGGGACATTTTAAGCGCAACCAAAGGAAGCGTTGGTGAGCCAGTCTAAAAATAAGAGTGACATTTTACTGGCCACCTCGGCTGTTGCTTTTACACTCAGATTCCTTGATTTGGAAAAAACGCGAAAAAAACGGGAAAAGAGTTATATTGGGCACCGAAATAGCAACAGAATAAAGATACAAGGAGACAAAGCAGCATAGAAATAAGAAATAATCTAGGGCAATAGATTTAGATATCAAAGTGAAGAAGGAAACAAATTATTGATAGATTTTATACGCCTTCGTTTTTTTATTTTGTTTTTAAGGTTGTTACAGCGATTCGGTCGGCGTTGAATTAATCCGCAGACACGTTGCTGAATACATTGAACGCCGGGACGGTTTTCCAGCCAGTGCGGACAATATAATTCTATGCGCAGGCGCTTCTGAAGGCATCAGGGTAAACGAATTATAAGTATATTTTTTATAAATCCGAAGCCAAAATTTGATATCGTTCTAAACTTATGATTCAGCTATTCAGTAATTCATAGGAAAGTTAGACTTAGTATTCTGGAAAATTGACCAAGTCGGTAAAAGACATTGGAAAATAGGCCTGTTTAAAAATGCTGGCCACCGTCGAGGGGAAACGCACCGGAGTGATGATCCCGATTCCGCAGTATCCGCTTTACTCAGCCTCCATCGTCGAGTACAACATGCACCAGGTGAGATTTTCTATTTGGCAGCGCCGTTCTAATTGGATGTGTCTAATTGATGAGTTAATTAATCTAATTGATGTCTAATTAATGAGATCTAATTAACATTCCAATTAAACGTGTGATTATCACCAATATATCATCATCAATACTTTTTGTATATATGTTATCGGTTAAATTTAATTATATATTATTTTATTGGTTCACTTTAATTTTGTATTTTAGTGTTACTAAGTATAATCAGTAATTATCCATTAATTTTGTATTTATTATGTAATTATCATCAGTAATCTAATAAGGTCAAACTATCATTTTGGTAACACGCAACGTGTTCTCAGGTCGGCTATTACCTGGACGAGGACAACGCCTGGGGACTTGATATTGCCGAACTGGAAAGGTCCATTAAAGAAGCTCGCAATCACTGCAATCCCAGGGCTATTGTGGTCATCAACCCGGGCAATCCTACCGGTAAATCTTTAGTCTTCAAGTGCGTCTGTTGAACGTTGATCCGTGTTTTGTGAATTAGGTCAAAGCCGATTCGGCTCTCCTTAGAACAAATATTTCGAAATAGCATTTTTGTTTATTTGTTTGATTAATTAATTTATTTATGTAATTTTTGTTGTTGAAAATGCCTATTCCAGGTCAAGTACTCTCGCGGGACAACATCGAAGCCGTCATCAAGTTCGCCTACAAAGAGAATCTTTTTATCTTTGCTGACGAGGTAAAGTTTTGCCCCATTGGTTGTCGATTAGTGATCCGGTTGACTTTATCGGTGATTGACAGGTTTATCAAGACAACGTTTACGCAGAGGGCAGCGCTTTCCACTCGTTCAAGAAGGTGGTCAGCGAGTTGGGCGCACCGTACAACCAGATAGAGATGGCGTCTTTCTTGTCTTGCTCCAAGGGTAATACTTGCGATAATACCAATTATCCATCTTCATATGATATTACATTAAAGTGTAATTATCAAAAACATGATATTATTATTAATGATGTAGTAGTTAATGTATTACATAGTTCGTTTGGTGTGTCATTTCAGTATACTGAAATACATACGTCTGATATATCTTACTAAATGAAATATATATACTGAATGACTATAGATATGTGTGTGTGTACTGATATCCAAACTGATTCCCTTTGTTTTACAGCTTAGAGCGTGTTAGAATCACATTACCAATCTTGAAAACATCAAATTAGTACAAATAATGCAGTCTATATCGCTGTATAGATAATTTAATTTGAATACGTATTTAAATGATATTACCATATCTTCCTGGCCAGTTTTAACAATAAATAACAGTTGGTTTATTAACATCTGCAGGTTATATGGGCGAGTGCGGCCTACGCGGAGGCTATGGCGAGATTCTCAACCTGGATCCGCCTGTCCGGGCTATGCTGCAGAAGAGCATATCCGCCAAGTTGTGTCCTACTGTTCTCGGCCAGGTATCTTACCCATTGGCTAAACATTGCGATTGCCAAGAAAAGTGGCGTGATCTTTCCTGTTAGATTTAGTAATATTAGATTAAAGGAATTTTATATAGATAATAGTTCGTATAATTGAATAATAAGATGCAAGTGAAATGGTAGGACTTGTACCAAGTTTGGTTGGGAATTTAGGCTGTGATGGACGTTGTGGTGAACCCACCGCGACCTGGAGAGCCGTCCTACGAGCAGTTCCAGAGCGAGAAGGCCGCTGTCTTGAAATCGCTGAAAGATAGGGCTTTCATGATTGCCGATGCTTTCAACTCGATCCCGGGAATGAAATGCAATCCTGTACAAGGAGCCATGTATGCTTTTCCTCAGGTAATGACAAAATGCTGAATCTCCTACTGAAACGGTGACCTTCATATTGTACTCGTGCTAACAACACCTACACTTGAATCTTATGAATAACAGTAGTAAGAACGATGTTGAAGTTAAACAAGTGTTCGTATGTTGCTGTTTCTTACATGATATAATTACTTTTATCACTATCGTCTAGTTAAGAATACATCTAACTTACCTTAAACTAAACTAAAATGCAAGTTATAAATAAAGATATTAAAAACACGGTAATGTAAACGTATAGATATGCATATGACAACGGTAGAGTTAATAAGCCAATAATTATTTTTGAAAATCAGATCACGCTTCCACCCAAGGCCATCGAAAAGGCCAAGTCGTTGGGTCAGGCTCCCGACGTGTTTTACGCCTTCCAGCTGCTGGAGAATACAGGCATTTGCTGTGTTCCCGGCTCGGGTTTTGGACAGAGACCTGGAACATATCATTTTAGGTAATAAAACAAACCGTAAATTGGATCCCCAGTACGGGGGGAGGAACGTAACTAATAAGAAACCGTTTGTTTTTTTCTATGTAATACATTCAGAACGACAATCTTACCTCAGCCTGCCAAACTACAAGTCATGTTGGACAAGT
Organism: Leptestheria dahalacensis; assembly: GCA_022114935.1. Taxonomy (NCBI): domain Eukaryota; kingdom Metazoa; phylum Arthropoda; class Branchiopoda; order Diplostraca; family Leptestheriidae; genus Leptestheria; species Leptestheria dahalacensis. The sequence continues at coordinate 12,948 of JAIQCU010001473.1, forward strand.
TCCGTGCTTTCCAGGAGAAGTTCCTCAAAGAATACCAGTAAAAGGGGACCTGGAGCAACCACCTGGTGTACCGTGAAGAGAACTCTTCAAAGATGGAGAAAAATGCGGCAGTTGTTGATTTATTGCTAAGTTCAAAAACTAATTTGTGTGCCTTATACGGGATTCTGGTGTTTTGTTTGTGGCTATTCCAACTGGAACTGATCAATCCTACAATCTGTGAAATCCTCTTTGGCTTCAATACAGCTCAATGAAACTTTTACACGATGTCACTTTAACTAAATTTTGATTTGATATTGTAATACCTCGTTACGTTTACTGTACAGTCTGCTCCCCCCTAAAGAAAGGCACAGTACAGCGTGTTGGGTCCAAACTTCAATGTTTAATTCTGTCTAAACTAACAGCTCAAAACCACTGGAAATTTGAGATTGCATGGCCAATTAATAGTACAATCATCGCGTAAATTTCTGTCGCTACCCAGCAAAACCTGTTAAAGATATAAGCAAAAAACTTGCGTGAATTATATACAGAAGATATTCGTTTCATCTTTTTCGTAAATATGTAATTTACTGATTGCAGCGAATGACTTTTGATGTTTCCGTATCTGTAGTGATATATTTTAAAACCAAATATAAAAGATCACAGCTGAGAAACAATGAAACTTATTAGAGCTCCTTCAAGGCTCAAGGAAAACTAGTTTAAGGATAGAATTTTTGAATCGATCAATTTGAATCAATATCACGGACGAAACTAGTGCAATCTGTTATTTTGTGTGTTTTTCATCATTTGAGTAGAATTTAGATGCTAGTAAAAAATCAAAATAGTTTCTGTAATATAATAACCATACCGATACCGATAATGAAGTTAATTTAATATAAGTATCATTACTCTCATTTACAGGCTTATTTTATTTGCTTAGTAATAATATTAATTTCGTGAATCTTTTATTTGAAATAGAAATTCGTGTGTTTGATGTTATAATAAAGTTCCAGTACGGGATCCTTTAACCAATATTAATTATGTACATAAATGATGAGAGCTAAAAAGTTTAACCTGGCAACGCTGGAGATGAAGAAGTCGGAGAAACGGAGAGTAGCAGCAGAGAGCAGACGTCTTTTTTAAAAACGAGATACGTTCTGCCAACTTGTTTCGGCCTCCACGTGCGGCGAAAAATGGCGGCACTTCAAGAAGAATGTGCTTTCTCCCACAACGGTCAATACTTTGCTCACTCGAGTTCCGATGGACGACTAAGAATCTGGGAAACCAATTCGGGAACCATGAAACAGGAATACATTCCTAGCGCTCATTTGTCTGCCTATTGCACATGTCTCTGCTGGTCGCCTGCAATCAAGAAGGAAACCGTATGATATATTTTTATCCATTCTGTTTATTAGGGGTAGGAATTTAGGCCTGCACTAGTTTATCCGATAAAGAGTCCTGTTGATCAATCATTTGTGCTGTAGTTGATGTTGTAGTGTTTTACTTTACTTTACTTTACCAATTCAGGCGACACCACGGAAGAAGAAGAAGCAGAAGTCGGAAGACGAAGTTAACACAAATGATGTTATCGCACTCGGCACAGCTGCGGGAACCATTCTCTTGTACAGCGTACCCTTAGGAGACCTCGTTTCACAGTTTTCTGGAGGACACACGAGCCGTGTCAATGGCATTTGCTGGAGTGCAGATGGTCAGCGTATATTCAGTTGCGGCAAGGACAGGAACGTCGTTCAGTGGGATCTGAAAGGAAACATTATCAGGTATCATTTGTAACATCTTGGTTTGGTTTGGTATATGTTACTCATCCGCGATTTTAGTCAGTGGAAGATGGACAAGAGCCCTGCTTTGAAAGTGGCTCTCCTGCAAGATGGGAATACCTTGGTCACAGCGGGACGGGCCATCCAGTGCTGGGACGTTAGTAGTCGTTCAGTGATAGGTTCGTTCACCGGCCACGTTTCAGACGTACTGGCCCTAGCTGCGGTCAGTTTCCCACCAGAGAAATCCAAAAAGGGAGGCTATTTTCTAAGTGCAGCTGTTGGGGATCGGAGTATCTGTGTTTGGTATGTCAAACAAGTACAGAACCATCACCATGTGAAGCAATAACAAAACTCTCTGTTTAGGAAATACACTGAAGGTCACAAGATGAGCAACGCCCTTGCCTCGTTTGCACTCAGCGACGAACCCGTGTCGTTCAGCGCTTCAAACCCGACGTCTAAAGAGGAACCCTTTGTCCTGGCTGCGGTTACAAAAAGTGGCCTGTTGCACGTGTTTGAACATCATCTGAACGGGTATGTCTCTACGTCGTGTGATCGTGGATCCGTCTCACTGTAAGTTTGATGTTTTAGAAGCAGCAAAAAGGCACTACAGCCCAAAGTGACGGTCAGCGTCGGGACCGACGCGACGGGGGCCGCTCGACCTCTTCCTGTCTTCGCGTCTCACAGTCTCGGCGACGCCGAAGCTCACGTGCAGATGGTGTACGGGTCTTCCTTACGACCGGCCTTCGAGAAAATTGCAAGTCTAGCGTTACTGTGCTTTATATCACATATATGTATCATTTCGTCTGTTTCTTGGCAGAACTCCAAAACCTGCGACAGTGTAACGTGTCTGATAAGACGAGACCCAGCTTTCGCAGAGAGTACAGTAGAATCAGCTGTCTTGAAGACCAGAACCCCAGCTTCATCCGGAGATGTCAAGTTTCTCACCCCAGGGCACATGGCGCCCGCCGGTGTGTCGACCGATGGTGTGGGCCGCAAGAGACGCACTTCTGAGTTGGCCCCTGGCACACGCGACGCCCTCCCGATGGAGCAGAGACTGAGCGCCTTGAGTATTGAGAAAGTTAGCGACGCTATCGCACCCCCGCAAGCCGATAACCTCTGCCAGCTTCTTCTTCAGGTAGAACCAGTTTACGTTTCATTGGTTAATTATGAAATTAACCGATATCCATGCAACAGGGCCTGCGAAGCCGTGACGCCAAATTACTTCAGAGTGTTTTCGACCGGGGTGAAGAAACGGTGATCAACAACACCGTGCGCAGGATTCCCGTCCAGTCGCTCTTGCCACTGCTGACGGAAATATCGCGCGTTCTGCAATTCAAGGGGCACCCCAACCACTCGTATGCCAAGTATGTATTCCATGCTCTTTGCATCTCTACTTCATCTTTAAAATTTACTGATTTTAATTTTGGCGATTGCAGATGGCTGCGTTCCATTTTGCAGCACCACGCTGGCTACTTGACGTCATGCCCCGATCTCGTCGCCCTGCTGTCTCCGCTACTCGCCCTCATTACAGCCCGCACCACGCTATTCCCCAAGTTGTCCCTGTTGCGTGGCCGGCTGGATCTGATGCTCGGTCAGCTCGATCGAAGACTGAACAAGGAAGCAGCCGCCCCGACCGATCTTCCAGCCGAGGCGCTTTTGGTCTACCAGGAGGAGTCGAGTGCCGATGAGAGCGAGGAAGGTGACTGGCCCGTACAGTCGGGATCGGAATCAGAGGATCAGTGGGACGAGATGTCCGATATGGAGGTCGACGTCAACGAGAGTAAACTGGAAAAGGACGACAGTGAGGACGAACCCGAGGAAATCGCCGCTGATGTCGAAGAGGATGACCTGGAGGAGAACGATGATGACTCTGATGAGGATGATGAAGCCAGCATGGGAGACGATACAAAAGAGAATGGACTGACCTCGTCGGATGAGGAAGACATCCCCCAACCGAAATTTACACCCCAGAAAAAAGCAATCGTGAGAAAGGGTCGCAAGTAAAAATCGAAAAAAATAAAAAATGGCCTTCATGTTGCGTCAAGACGGACTTTCATTTCAAAAACAAATTGGCTAACGACGTTTTGTATAAACCAATACAAACGGTTTTTTTTTCAGACAGTGTTACTCTTTTTTCCGTTTTTATAACAGAAATATAATTTCTCTGTGTACTTTTTAAGAGAAAGAATACACAGACAGCCAGAATGGGACGTTCAATTCTTTTATTTTTTTTCAATTAACTGCGCACAACACTTGTCCTCCCCACTTTGATCCCCTTGTCTGTACACCATATCCAGTTTGACATAAAAAGATGCACAAAAGAAAAACGAATTAAAATTTTTTGCAGTTGTTATTTTTAAACAATTCTTTTAGTAATTGGCGTAATCTAAATGGACATGAAGCTGTTTCACTCCGGCGTTGGCAAAAATCATTTGCGTGTGCTGCGTCACATAACGGCCATCAGCTTTGGAAGCGACCTCGACTTTCAAGGCACCAACGTTCACTCCGGAACACAGCGTCCAAAAATGAGGCTCCTGTTGATTTTTTACAACGATAAATTCTCATTGAGTAAATTGATCACAATTTCAATCTATCTTAGTTTTCCGTACCTGTACGGATAGGACTCCCTCGAGCTGTGCGACTCTTTGGTAGCACTGCGGTAAGACGTGGTCCAACTCCTTGGGTTGGCGTTGCATGAGGATCTGCATCGAGTCGCGAATGAGCCCAAAAACGCTGAGAGCGATGAGGACTGAAATGAACATGGAGCAGATGGGATCGGCTATCATCCACCCAAAGAGTTGCATCAGAATGGCCGAGGTGATGACGCCAATACTTCCAAGAGCGTCAGCCAAGATGTGCAGGAACACTCCGTGCATAATCTGGGATCCTGAGGCTTGCAGCTCGTTGTGAGAGTGGGAATGGTTGTGACCTAAGTCGTGGGAATGGTTGTGGTCGTGCGAGTGCCCGTGACCCTGGCCGTTGCTGTGTGAGTGGCCGTGGTTGTCACTGAAGTTGGAATAGGACTGGCTCACTTTGATGCTCATGGGCTCCTCCGAATGCGAGTGACCGTGACTGGATCCGCCGTGACTGTGTCCATGGCCGTGCCCGTGATGGAACACAAAGATGCCAATCAGATTGACGATAAAGCCAAGGACTGAGACCAGAAAGAGACGCTCGTGCTTGACTTCGGGTGGCTCGATGGCACGTTCCACGGCCTCGGAAAAGATGAAAAACGAGATGAAGAGCAGGAAGAGGCCGTTGACGAAACCTGCCAGCACTTCGGCGCGGACGTATCCGTAGGAATAGCTCTCGTTAGCTTTCCATTTGGTTATGATGGAAGCGGCCAGCCCCGCCAGGAGGCCAGTGCAGTCAAAAAACATGTGAAATGAGTCAGAGATCAGGCCCAGGCTGTTAGTCCATATTCCGTAAAAGAGTTCAACAAAGGCGAAGGAAAAGTTGAGAAGTAGAAACATAAGTAAATTCCGTGAATTCTTGTCAGACAATATCAATCTCATCCAGCCCACGACATTCTCCCGAAGCCGGGACAGTCTACCGACGGAGCGGTACGACTCTCTGTGTGATAGCGGCAGCATCTCGTGTTTCCGGAAAGTAATTTGCCTAAAAATAAAAATTAAAACAATCAATCAACGTAATAAAATCGAATCGTCAGAAAAGCACATGAAGGAAAATCATAAAAAGTTGTCGGCCGGAAGACAAAGGGAAACTTACAACTGAAGGTGATCTGCAACTTGCCCTTATTCGACTTAGGGAGGAGAAATAATGTGCACTGTTTAAATCTAGAAGTTATACATGATTCTATCAGAGAAATGTAAAAAAGATTTGACTATATTATTAATGTCCTATGCGGAGTACAAAATGTACACGCGATAGGTGTTCCACGGCCGGCACGGCTGTTGGCCAATGTCACTGACACGTCATCTACCAATGGTGTACACCGCGCAGTAAACAAAACCTACACACGTTTTATATTAAAGTTCATTTAATTGTAGAATTTTCATAACCGTATGTGAATAAACGTTTTCATATTATACACGACCAGTGTTGAATCTGAATTTAAAACAAGTATCAGTCGTTCGGACTGGCAACACTGCGAACTGATAAGTTTTCGCGCCAAATTTGAAAAGGCGACTATGCAAATGTTGCCCTTTCCGTTACGAAGCATAACTTCAAGCTTGCGCAGATGTTATTAATCAACAAAAAGGTTCGGTTTAATTTCACATTATGCAGTATATGTGCAATAGGTTTTGTAATGAAACTAAACGATTCGTTCAGCACTTAGTTGGCCAATAGGTAAAGCTTCACAACTACCTAATAGTTTGAGTTTTTGAATAACTGTAGGGTAATTCCATGACAAAACGGCAATCGTCGGAACCACACATTCTGCGATTTGAATGAAAATCGGTAGACATGTACTATGAGGTATCACGAGACCAGTGAACCCCTCAGTTCGGTCCAATTTCGCAAACTGCCTGAGGGGGCGCGGACCAAAAAGTGCCGCTTCGTGGCAAGAGGGCTCCCATTAAGCCTCGTGTAGTCAATTGTGATACACTACATACATAAGTAAAATATGTAGCATAGGGTATTCAAACATGCTGAATCCAGCAGTTGTGGTGAAAAAATTCTCCAGAAAGCTTTAAGGCCCAAAAATGTAAAAAAAAACAACGTTTTTACCATTATCTCAAAAATACCCCCCCTATATCAAGGTCGAAAAAAATGTATTTTGTAGCTTACTGTGTCTACAGTACATGTGAAAAGAGAAATTTATGGGACAAATGTAATTTATTTTTTAATTTCACTTTTTCTACGGGCGCCCAATAGATGGCGTATTGAAGAAACTTCAAGCAACTACCTATGTTAGGTGGGGTTCGGCAACTTTCTGATGTTCAAATGATTCAAGTTTATTACGTAGTACGGCTGTATTTTTTAGCATGAAATGAACAGAAACAAGATGGTGTATGCCCTGTAAAAAGATATACAGGATGTAAAGTGAACTGGAAACCTTACCAGAATATCAGAATATCATACAACATGAAAATATTACGGAACATGAAATCCAAGGAATTAACACCGGAAAAATTACACACTCTTAGTATTACAAAATCGCTTTCTTATAGAAAAATAACCCCTTAGCTTCTCTTACTGGACGGTTTTAGTTATGCTCCAAGCATCACCACAGGAAGCTCACCGAGGAATATTAAAAACTTAGGTGCCGTTTTGTAGGTTTTTAAAGCTCTAAATCTTCCACTTTCCGTTTTCCATGATGCCTAATAAGAGACGAATTTATTTTATACTTCTCCGTATCTACGCTGTTATACTGCTTCCAAGCTTCGTAAACTCGAAGAGCCTTTTTTCACATCTTTTGTTGACAACTTGCAAAAAACAGAAGATGCATCCTTCCTTGCGGAGGCAGAGGCAATCACAATTGCAGTATGCAGTATGCGGGTGCCTTTATACAGTGGCGGCATTTTACCATTTGGTCAGAGGGAGGAGACAAACCCAATGTAACCTTACAGAGTTGACCTCGGGAGTCAACCAACTTAAATTTTGGTGCATGTCGATATGAGCTAATGAGAACACCGGACCAGGGGGGGCATTCCCCCGGCCCCGATCACGACGGCACTGTCAGTATATTTTATTTAATGTTGTTACATAATATATTTTATCAATAATTTATACCACATGGGCTTCTCAGTAACCAGCACGCAAT
>JAIQCU010001474.1:0-20432 GCA_022114935.1 Leptestheria dahalacensis
TGGTTTTCAATACAAGTGTATGAGCACTTCATTCGACAATTCCAGCCTCATGGATCAGCGTATAAACTAGAGCTAATTCAGCGGATGTTTTCCAGTTTTTTTCCAGATTTTTTCCAGCAAATCACTGCAAATTACATCGTTTACAACACAATTCGTGGATAATTACGAGTCAATAAAGACGAGCGAACCAGCAGTCCCAAAATTCAAGAATCAAATTTTCACAGCAACGAGTATTTGTTTTATTTCATTTTTTTTTTGAGGGGCTGCGAATCCATTTTTTTTTCCTCTTTAATGGGAAGGACATGGTGATGCAGGAACGAAATGTGTTTTCTATAAAATCCCAGTACAGTATAGCACGAAGCATTCTCGGACATATTTTGAATTAAAACATAATTTTAAAAAATTCTAATAATTCAAACCATGAATTTTGGTTGGTAGGAATCCCCCCCCAAGGAAAAAGAGCGGGAAAACCTTTCAACTGACAGCGACGATGAAATAAAAATCTAAAAAATAGAAATACGATTAGGAAATTCATCAAATTCATTTTGCCTCATTTTCTACCCAAAACAAATCAATTATCAATTTTAAAATAAAGAAGAATTAAGAAATCCTAGAGAGTTGGGTTCCTATGTGGGCGGCTGCGGCGGGAGCGGCTGTTTGTAACGATGAATCACGTGCGAGGCTAGTTCCATCAAGTCCGGCCACTGCTTCAATACGAAAGCCAAGAGCAGAGCAAATAAGGACGTCGTTATTATACGCACCCTGAAAAAGGAAACAAGGATCAAATACAAAAGCCAAAGCTGGACAATAAAAAGATATGAAAAAAATCGTGTTTGAGTAAGTCATGTTTACAGCTGAACCGTTCGTTTTTATATTTAAAAAAAAAACGACTCAATTTTTACATGCGCCTGAATACATTAAAGTAAAATACCAAAACAGAAAATATATATTGGAATTTACTAATTGCTTTAAGAATTACACTAAAAATAATATTTAAAATATTTAAGTACAAAAAAAACTATTACATAATTAAATTGGTCAACAAGATAAATAAATTAAAATTAGTAGATTACTACAATTAATTAAGTAATCACTTTCCTAATTATACTATTATATATTATTTATCGTCATCCACATTATATAAATTTATAAGATAATTACCACTAGAATCAAGATTACGTAATTAAATCAAATGATTAAAATTAGTTAATTAATGAGTTGATGAGGGGGCAAATGATGGTTAATTACCTAGTTTTGAGGAAAGGCGCAATAATGCCGGCAGCTGTTGACACGACGACTAGTAATAGCTGCAGAACGGTTAAGCCCATGTTGATCAGCTTGACCAGTACGGCCCGTGCGTTGGTGTTTTCGATGCCCTCCAGGCTGACGTGCTGCTGGTGCTGCGCTTGGTGCTCCACTTTCGAAATCTGTAGAAAAACAACAATAACAACACATCAATAAAAAAAACCTAAAATAAACACAACAAGATAACCACATTTATATAAATTACAATCAGTTAAAAACAAAATTGAATTGAATGTAAAACTCAAAGAGAAATACTCTTGTAAGGCAGGTGTCAAGGGCTTCGTGGATATCGCGCAGTCTCTCCTCCGACTGGTACTGGACCTTCTCCTCCATGTCGGCAATGTTCTGTTTGAGGTTCTCCACTTCGTTTTGATGTAATTCGGTTAGATCGTTGACCTGCTCCTCGAGGCGTTCCACCCGGAACCGCTCCTCCTGCAGGGCGCTGCTCAGGAATCCAAAATCTTGCTGGAACTGTTGCTGTTTGCCAAACAAACAATACTGGAGATTAACCGATACTCACAGATCACAGTACTGAATAAATAACCGTATTTTTTTAACTGATTTAAAATCAGGGTTGGCTGATATCTTGATTTTGTTATATCGATAATTTCGTACCACATACCAAGAAAGGGGTTCTTACATCAAGATAGGATTTCGAAACTGGAAAAAATACAGATGCGATGTTCGATATTATTTATGTTATCACGGTTATAACAATTTGATATATCAATACTCTGATATTCGATACGATACACCGACCAACTCTGTAAGTAAAGGCTGCTTGGATGTGTTATAAATTCACAAACATTTTTTAAAAATTTTTCACGACATTGATATGATACATCATGGCTAAAACAGTTGATATATCAATACTTTGATATTTGGTATAATATATCGTTCAAATCTGTAAATAAAGGATCCTTAACCATATTATGCCATGTCAAAATAGATATACTTAATAGCTTCATTGATATAGACACTTTTTATCACCGTTACTCTTTTCATATCTGATATGATACATCATGGCTAAAACATTTAAATCATCAATCTTTTGATAATCGATATGATATATTGTACAAACCCTGTTTAAAGTTAAGCGATATTAACCGTAATAGGCAGACGTGTATACAGAAACTAACAAATAAGTAACATACACAAGAAAATTATTGGTTAACTTTAACTGATTTTAACATTTTAACTGTGAATTGTGAATTAATTTTATTATAGTTAATTTCTATACAGGAATGAATTACCTTCATCTGTTCCATATCCTCCCTAAGCCGATCCACTTCCTCTCTTCTCTCCTGCAGTTCCTGAAAGATGGTTTCCAATCCTAATCCCAGTCCAAGTCCGGCTACGGTTCCCGTATGCCGCGGCGATATATGCGATCCTCCGCGCATGCTTTCGCTGGTCACTGAACTGCCACACTCGGATCCTTCCTCCGAGGTGTACTTGCCTCCGCCCGATCCCTGACTGGCTCCGTGGGTCACTGGATGAACCAGGGCGCCTCCTCCGGAGACAAGGGCCCCACCTGCGCTGGCCGCTTGCGAGCCGTGACCCGGTAAAGAGTTGGAATTGCCGGCACTGAGACCCGATCCTGCAGCCGGATGGTAAGTTTCCTCGCTGGTTGCCTTCTCTGCGTTGTCTCCATTGCCTTTGAATGCGATAAGAAAAAGGTTTAATTGGTGACTAAATTACTATATTACTAAACCGGTTAGTAATTCAATTAGCAAGTAACGCTAACTGACTGACAGGCTGAATTGCAAAGGTACTGACTTAAAGTAGTTACTGAGGTAATCTAGCTTTTTAAGATATCGTTTGTTAATTCACGGTTAACTATACTAATGAACATGCCGACTCAACTAGGATCTTACTAACCACCTAATTAGTTAAGGTTAGCAACTAATTAGCTAATTAACTAGCTGCTGGCAAACACCTATGTAATAAAGGGAAACGCTAGTTATTAATTGAGTTTGCTAATCAATTATTACACAAACTGGATCGCTTATCTGACTAATTAGTCACATAACCAAAGTAAATGGCTAACTGACCATCTCTGCTGTTTAGCTAGCCAAACGATTTTAGCCCAATGAAAAGAGCGGACTAATCCGAGAACTATACAAGTAGCTATTAATTATTAATTAGCAAAATCGATTACTAACTAACCAATCGTATCAATCCGCTAACTAACTAGTTAGAAAACTAGTAGCTAACCAACTATCCTTGCTACACAACTAACTACTAACCCTAAAATCAGCTAGCAACAGACTTAGTACAAAAAGCTGAAAAAAGATGCTTAGTTAACTTGTCTATTAACTAGTCAACTAGCTAGCGAGCTAGCTAATTAGTATCTGGCTATTATGTAACAAATCTAGTTAATCAAGCCTTGTTAACCATTCAAATATAAAAAAAATGTCAAATGCAAATCGATACAAATTCACGAAATTAATTAAATTAACCCATGAACGGGGTGGTAATATAGTTTGTTTACAAACTACCAATTCTAATTAGCTGTTTCACTAAAAAAAATAGCTAACGTATTTAACTTATTCCTATGCTAAAAATTAGCAAATCAAAACTCAGTTATAACTCTTAGTCAAATAATTAGTTATTCACAAAAGCTACTTGTTTTAAAAATACAAATCATAGGCGTTAGCAATAAGCTAACGGCGATAACCAACTTCAAAATGTAGTTATAACTAGTCAATTAGTTCCTTAAACAAAAAACCAAGTCAGTTAATCCAGTCCAACTAGCCAATCAACTAATTCCGCAACACCAGAGACAAGCTAGTTATTCAGTCATTAAGTTAAATTTCTAGCCAATGAACTAAGCTAAACGACTAGTTACACATCGGGTGACTAATTAGCCAACTATCAAGATAGGTTACTAGCACCGGGACTTAAACCAGGAAAGCGAAATTAGCAGCTTAAGGTTTAGTGCAACACTAGCCCGAAATCCATGACTAGAGCCAAAAAGTAATCCTTGGCGACAGTCGCACGGCAATTTTCCTTCTAATGGCAATCATAACTTACGCCCCATTGCGTTGATGTTGTCGGCACTTCCGAATTTATTACGTATGAGATGAGCAATTTCCTTGGGCTTCGACATCACCGTCCTGCAATAAGTTATAATTATCTCACAGAGTTATAATGGCACAGTGTGAATGATCCTATACGAGGGATACAATAATTAAATTACCAAATCCCTTAATAGACTTTAATTTGAAAAAATGTAAACAATTATGGGGAAAAAATTTAGAAAATTAGAATTTAGTTATTAAGTTACGAATTGAAAAATCCGCCAATCCATTTTAGATAGTTTCTATATTAAGTTAATTGATCACTTATTACCTGATATTTTATATTTGTTTAATTTTTATTTTTAAAAAAACACGCAGACAGGTTAAATGTATATACTTGATGCCCATGCCGACATCTCTGAGCATTTGCCGAGGCGCTCGGTGTCCCTGAAGTCCGGCAGTTCCTTGAGCTTCCAACTGCCTGAGACTTTTCTGGTACGACTCCAGCTTCCGCTGGAGGTGAGCCATCTGTTGAGCCGATTTGGTGTTTTTCTTCTCGAAAACGGCCTTTAGACGGGCCTGCTGTTGTTTATCTGCCTGTTTTTGTACAACAATAAAACCGATCGGTTAAAAAGTGACAACAACAACATTTCCGGTAATAATTTTTTAATGAAAATTAATTTGTATTTAAGAATAAAAAATGTGAACATAGAGACGTAAGTCTAATTATGATAATATATTATCAGGAAATACTTGAGCTGCTAGACGTAAGTATTCGTTGACATTCTCGTCGCGAAGGGTCTGCTCTTCGCGAATCAGTTCCCGGGCCTTGGACATCTTCGTTTGCAGACGTTCCATGGCTGCTTTGACTCGTCCAAATTCCGGTGTTCCGGGGAACAGACCCGAACTGGTCATCCCGCCGCTGTCCGTTTCGTCCAGAAATCTGCTGTGGTCGCCCAGTCCCGAGATGAAAGAGGCTTCCTATAGCAAGCACAGTTATTTCAATTCATTTGGATTAAAACTTGCCATTTCATTTAAAATTAAAATTAATACTAAACTTGAAAATTAAGATAAAATTGTGAATAAAGCTAAAATTAATAAGTTGAAACTTTAGAAAAAAAAGGGGCAGAACCTCATCATCCGGAGGCTCCTCTGTTCTCAACAATCCGGACGCCGCTCTTCCCAGGTTGCTACCAGGATCGTTTGCCAGACTGGCGGAAGCTGCGGACTGAGAAATTTCCTCACTTGAGATTCCTAAGGAAGGTGAGTTGGGCAACGTCGACGTCGGGACGGTTAGAGTAGACGACGCTGTTCCAATCGTTCCAGGTTTGTCCTTATTCTCCATGCGGCGCGCCAGTTGAGGCGACTTCCGTGAATTACTCTTCATACTGGATAAAGTGTCGGTTGCTTTCTTCCTGTTATTTTCAAACATAAAAAAAATGAAAATTTGTATTATAAAGGAGAAAACCCGTATATGCGTCGGGACAAGGACATCTCTGGCAAGGTCGGCCCAGTTTGAAAGTCCTTGTGCCCGGCGGATAGTCGTAAAAGAAATGTCGAGTCGACTACCGAGAAGGCCAAACTGGTGTAAAAACACTCGTATGTTGAAAGTCAACATTAAGTTGGATTGCAGACCTTTCGCGCTTAGTTGAGTCGAGGAGAAGTCAACTGTTCAAAATGGCCGACTAAAAGAGTCGACAATGATCAAAGACGCGTATATTTGTGATTATTTGATCATGTCAATTTTTCCAAAATCGAGTCGATTCAAACGTAGGGAAATGTGCAGCTGTTGGACCGATTCGACAACAATCATGAAATCAATCCTAAAAAACGAAGTCGAGTATGAAAAAATACGTTTTTAAATTCGTTTAAAAAATACTAAACTCGACTCAACTTTTTCGAAATCGAGTTCAAACTTACCGGAACTCAACTTTGAAATCTAAACTTCACTTGCTATTTTCGCCACCCGAGCTAAAGGTAAAATGAGTACGACGTCAAAGTTACCGATGATATTCCATTAAAGTCAACTTCAAAGTCGACTATCAAGTCAATATTACAAGGTCGACTGTTTGGACCATTGGTCACAAGGCCTACTTTTTTCTACTCCACCGGCCTGCCGTCTGTTCAGGTCGGTCAAAACGGTACAGAGTCAACAGTACGGTGCACGCAACGCTGCGTCGCTAACAAAATGGCAATGACACACACACAACAAAAAAACGAGCATTTACTCAACCACAAAGCAAAACGGTACACACAACAACGACTATACAACAACCGTGCTTATTTCAGCGGATGTTGACAGGAAATGACGTTTAGGAAAAGCATAACTCACCCATTATTATTGCTCGCGTTATGAGGAAACGAGATTGCAGTGGCTGTTCTGGTTGGAGAACCCCCGCGGCTACTACTGTGTTCTATCTGATGCTGGTTTTCCATCTGCAACGGGAAAAATAAGGTAGCGTGGCCGAGCGGTCTAAGGCGCTGGTTTAAGGCACCAGTCTCTTCGGGGGCGTGGGTTCGAATCCCACCGCTGCCAAATCTTTTCCTTTTTTTTTCTCTTGTTACTAATTATTTCTAACCAGCTTACTTTTATTTCCAATACCTTTTACCACTTGAATGAACTAAGACAGACTAATTATTCGTGAATAATAACTATATATCCGAATTAAATTATTATTATATAATGCAGTGAAATAGAGCCCTTAGTACCCTGTACTGAAAGCTTAACAATTTTATTTCATTGCGTCAAAAACCAGGTTTAAGCAACGTTCTGCAATAGTTGATGTAATATGAATCTCGGAACGAGAGGTTTTCTTAACTGACTGAAATTTTTACGATCATACGGCATTCTTGGCCAGTCGCAAGACTTGTTCCGTGACTACTGTTGTAACGGTTTAAACGTTAATATTTGACATAGTTTTCAACCAAACTAATGTTGCGTTGAAGCCGCGATAAGGTTGAGCCGTTGCTACTTGAGCGCTATTACTGCAGTTAAATGTGAAGGCCAAACCTTTACGGAACAACTGTCAAGGTACGTTCAGTAGCGAACATCTCCCGGTTGTTTACGAGCAACATTCCTAAAGATATGGAGACAACTCTGTTGGTATTTCCGAGATCCCTACGTCGCCGTGACACTGCGGCTAAGCTACCAGTATAATGGGTACGCCAAGTAACGTACGCAGTTTTCTTCAGCGACCAACTGCCTTTACGGGACATTACTAATAGCTAACATGTTGGACGATGTTGATCGGGCTTCTGGTGTACTACAGTGACAGTGGCGTTACCGAATACAGGCCAGCGGAGAACGTTGCTCTAGAATCCAGGACATTTGACGAGCAAAACTACAACTTTTACGTATTGTCCTTTAGCCACTTTACAGCTATAATGGGAATCAAGTAGTTAAAACTGTAATTCAAAATGACGGAGGAGGGTGTTGATGTATCTATAGGGGAGGTGGTTTCATACCTGATGAAGTTTAGCTACTTGGTGGGTAGCATGAATCCAAATGGCAGCTACAACTTTCACGCGGGTGACAGTTCTAACCAAAGGGGAATACTTTTCGTGTAAAAGTTAAGATCACAGTAAGAGTTTTGAAGAATATCACGACAGTTTATCCGCCAGAAAAATGACCTTCGCACAGTTGACACTTATGTACAAGTGCTGTTTAGCCCTCTACAGCAGTCCGATCTGATCGTTAACCTAAAACAACAGCTGACTTCTCGGTTCAGCAGCTTCCACCTAGTGGCAGAATTCTGAACTATTTTCCAATCGGAATTTCTATAATTCTTTTAATCCAATATTATAAACAAACAAATAATGTGAATTACACTGGTTTTAAGATTTTAAAAAAACTCTGTCTAATCTTCCTGAAGTTTAATTAAAAACTGGTTATTTGTAAAAGATTTTTGCGCAACACGCACATCGCAACCGAGACCGCGAAACTGAAAACCCCTAACCAAACAAACTGAGATTACAGCGTTGTAAAGCTGGGATTTCATCAATAGTCGATAAGAATCATGAAACGAGACAGATAATTATCAATTTTATCAATCTCTTACAGTCGAGTCTGGAAAGGTCAAAAGACGATTACGCGATTTTATATGACAACTGTACTCGCCTTCATAACCCAGAGTTGATTGCAGTTTATCCACTCAATGTTTGGTTTTGATATTTTAAAGATCCGGGTCAATCCCGGATTTAGGTTATACTTTAAATTTTGTTCTTTTATCCGAGCACGTGACCCCGTCCAAGGGCCACAGATAAATCTTGATTAAGGGAGAAAAGACGTCACACTGCATGCTGCTTAACGCAAACTTTCCGCATGATTAAATTACATTAAGGAAGATTGGTTTACCTATTTCAAAAAAATGAAGGATTCATAATTTCATGTATCTATGCGGGGGGGGGCCGAGTATACCTGGCGCACGCTATTTTCAACCGGCGGCAGACAAATATGTGTACTCTTCAAACTCGTCTAGCGCCTAAACCGTTGAAGAACAAAATAAACAAGTAGTAGTTCAAAGCTAGCGCCTTCTGAAAATATAAAGTTTATCACATTTTCAGGATTCTGTCCCTCTTCAAAGCGCTTTAGAACAAAGGAAAAATCCGAAAATTCTGGTCGTTTTTCTTGAATATCTCAGCTGTTTCTAAATTTTCTTTTTTCATAATGCTATAATAAGATAGTAATATATTATAATATATATAATAATATATATTAATAATAATAAGATAATATGAATAAGAGGAGTGAAATATTCTTTGTTCGATAATATATCTTCATAAATAAGGAAACTAGAGATCAAACCCTATTTTCCCCTTCACATGAACTTACGGTTTTTGTCGCCTTTTTCTAAAAAAGAAGCTGAAATAAGCAATGAGAAGTAGAAATTTAAATTCTTCGCGTTAATTAACTTCTTTTGACCCCAAGCACGATTAATTCTAAGGTCACACGTGGCCGTAATGTAAAATATTAAAGGGTATAATATTAGTCAATTCCGATTTTATGAATGAATGTCGTTTTCCCTGAGAATCAATCATTTTTCGGGTCAAAAGACGTGTTTTAACGCGGAGAATTCAATATGTTTATTCAAATTGTATAGCTTTTTCCGGTTAAGTTTTTGAAAAAAGTGCCGAAAACCGTCAATTCATATGAGAGAGAAAACAGTTGTTGGTCTTTAGCTCTCTTATTTAAGTAGATATTTTAAGGAATAAAAAAAGTATTCCATTCCTCTTACTAAGAGAAGCATCGTGAAAAAGGAAAATTTTAAAACGGTTCATAACCAGCTGAGATAACCAAGAAAAACGACCAGAATTTCAGTTTTCCCTTTATTTCGTAGCGCGTCTTGAGAGAAATAGAATCTTCAAATGTGTCAAATTTTATATTTTCAAAAGGCGCTACCTTCGAACTACTACTTGCTTTTAAAACTCGTATTACCATATTGAGCAAATTAAACTGTAATTAAAGGGAACAGAATTCACAGGCCGTTTTATTTCATTACGAAACGTAAGTATAACAAAAAAGAGAAATTGATATTCCAAATTCTATTTTCAGTTAAATTATACAGTTTGCAATACGATCATAATACATGACATTCAGGGTGATTAACGTACACTTCACACACTTAAAACACCATTGTCGCTTAGTACATTCAATTTTTTTCCTTAAAAAAAGAACATTAGTGACATAGACGAGTATTTTTTTACACAGTAATCACATTATAATAATTTCTTACGTTAATGAGCTACTTGAATGAATGAATTACTTGAATGAGCTTTCTTAACGTTCATTCACATTTTTTCAACCAATTGCCATAAGACATTATAGACGACAATCGAATATCAAGATTACAAAACCATGACGTCGTTCAGTTAGTTCAAGTATTCCAAAATTCGATCAAAGCTTACTCGCATTTAAATGGTCATCCATCTTAAAGCTAAAATTGTCGGGATTCTTTCAAGAATCTTCACTGAAAGTCCAACTTTATAAAGTAGTAAATCTACGGATTCACATTTCACCGAGTTCCAGCACGATATCCTGGAACACCTTTAGGAACAGTTCTGTTCATCACTCGAGTCACTGCATTCAGCGATGCCATTACAAACATGGCTGAGCGGTAGACATTCGCCCAAGAGACAGCGGTGTCCGGCGCATTGGGTTCTGTCCCGTTTGTCGTTTAAGGAGCTTCCGTTGACGACCGAGTTGATCCACGTGGTGTAGCGCGACACTTTGGTGTAGACACCCGGGCGATTGGCTCGAGCGCAGCCGTACCCGTTGCTGGTGACGCCGTACACACTCCATCGGCCATCGTCTTCCTACATGTATTATCAATTTATATTTTTACTATCTTGTTTATGTATGCCTTTTATAGGTACTTTAGTACTTACATCCTTTCTCATATGTAAAGGGTACAGAGTAGCAAAGTGGTATGATATTATATAGTACCGGCGATATTAATAGACTTAAAACTGATAGTTAATCTAGCAATGAAATAGAATATGTTATTAACGAGTCATACTTAATCTAAATGAATAAAGCGATTGATAAAACGCCCCGGTATGAGTCATCTTACAATCAACGTATACACATAATTCAATTATCATCAAGTTTAACGACCAAATAGTTATATTCAATTCTTAAGAGCGAGTTAATTTTATAGTTTAAATTTACCTGGCACATGAGTGGCCCTCCGGAATCTCCCAAGCAAGCATCCCTTCCGCCTCGGTCGAATCCGGCACAGAACATGTTGTTGGTCAGTCGATAGAGCGGTAGAAACAAGGTTCGTTTTCGACATTCTTCCGTCGACAGCATCGGTAGTTGCACCTCTTGCAAAGTGTCGGCTAAAAATTAAGAATATTATCCTCTAATTCAAGTCTAAGTTAAAACCCTATATCTTTAATCCTGATTCCAATGTTAATTTCAACTAGCCTTCGGGTTTACCTGCTCAATTTAACTTTAATTACAATCTAAAGCGATAATTCATACGTTTAATTGTATCATCCAAATTAATCCAGTTTAATATATGTAAGTTAAATTGAAATTCAGTCCAATAGTTGTAATTTAAACTTTAATTTTAACATTGATTCCAGCTCTATAGATCTGTTGTAATCTATCGTTGCATAACAGATAGGTCGAGTCTGATAAACGTTCCGGTAATATTTACGAAATATGCGTCCGGTTTCCTGCAGTTGCCCCCATCCGACCACGGTGCAGAACCGTCCGTCCCTGATCTCGGCATCGGGCTGCGGCAGACACACCGGTCGGACGTAATCGGTGAACTGGACAGGCGTATCGATGCGTAGCAGCGAGATGTCGTTGATGAACCCCGTGTCCACGTACTGCGGGTGGATGAGTACGTGAGTGACGGTGCGGATTTGCTCGTACGGAGAGATGAGGTTCGATCCCCGGCGGAGTGCGCCCAGACGCGCTACCCAATGGTCGTCAATAGAACTGCAAATTGTTGCCCTCTTTAATTTACTTGAAATTTAACTAGTCAGCGTATTAATCAATCGATTTCAGATGTAAAACTAATTTAGAAAATGGCTGTCTACCTAAGATTTAAGTAATTAACGCACCAGGCTTCATCTTCAAAGATTAATTTTACTTAAATGGATATCCTA
The DNA here is from genome assembly GCA_022114935.1 of Leptestheria dahalacensis. Classification (NCBI taxonomy): domain Eukaryota; kingdom Metazoa; phylum Arthropoda; class Branchiopoda; order Diplostraca; family Leptestheriidae; genus Leptestheria; species Leptestheria dahalacensis. The sequence goes on from JAIQCU010001474.1 coordinate 11,943, forward strand.
CGGTAATTCTTAAGTTACTCGTAAGTTAACTAGCTAACTCAACATTATCAGAAATGAATTAACTAAAAGTGTTTATCTTATGGTTTTCTTTTTCACACGTAAAATGTAACTAATTAACGTGCAAGTCATCATGATCGGAAGTAGAATTAACTAAAAAAGCACTTTTTTCTAATTAACTATCCGTAACTTAACTGAGTATAGACTTGGTTGCGTTAAAACTTTCTTCCAGATTTGTTGAATAACCGTTAAGTAATTAAATATTAACTTAATTATTATACTAAGCATGCAGTCTTGAAATATCACCATGTACGCCATTTTAGATTCTATGGTAAATTCGCTTAATAGTTAACTGTAAAACTATTAACTCTACTTACTGATAACTGATACTCGATAAGAGCAATTCCAGTAGTTTGAATGCTCGTAACATTAACTAATAAAGCGGTTCTTAAGCAGTCCAGAGCACTATGAAATCCATTGATAAACAGATGACAAATATCCAACTTACTGATAAAAGCAATGTCCAGCTGAAAGTAACCATCTATCATTAATCAGAGTGGCCCCGCACTGAAAATCTCCTTCCTTGTACAGAGCAGCTTGCCACGGCCAGGCACCAGGGGCTGCATTGCCTCCACCGACGATTCTTCTCCATTAAAGGCAATGTACGCAATCAGTAATCAGAGATGAGTAAGTTAGTTAATTGACAAGATAGTTAACTATAGGTTACCTGGCTCTTGCAGGAGATACTTTCGGACGAACACCGCATGCTAGGTTCTGACACGTGACGTGAATCACTTCCTTGCGAGTGCACTGAGTTGATCTGAATTCTATCGAGTTTGACCTAAACCAACGCCTCAAGGTTTACTCATTACGAACCTTCCGTATCATTTAGTTGAACAAATGGCCGCTAGATGGCAGCACGGAAGATAAATTGAGCAGACGTTACTTTTCTAACCACAGATATCGTCAAGACACAGTGAGATAGTTTTTGAATTTGAAAAAGGAAACCCAACATTGCTGTAGAGTTATAAAGCGAGAAATCCGACATTGGAAGCATTAGATTGTATCCACTGGAACAAAATGGCGGCAACGGACGTTGAACGAAATAGCCACCAGGTGGTTCCACTTTGACATATCGTAATATATTATCGTATTATCGTATTACAGTACAGTATTATTAGTGTAGTACTGTACTAGTATAGTAATATATTATTGTATTATAATATTGTATTGTCTTATCGTAACTATGAAGGAAATCTCGAACCTGCCCTGCGCCGACGTGCTTTTCTCCTGCTCGGTGACAGCCTCCGTGATTTCAAAGTAAGGTACATCATCGAAAGAACGGCTTTCGAGTTGATTGTCCTTACGTCTGTCGATGCGATCTAGAGAACTGTTTCAAGATTCAGAAGAAAGTTGCAATAAGTATAACAATACAAATTAAGTATAGGAAAGTATCCAACTTTGACTTGATAAATGGAAAAGCGTAGAATTTATTGTCTGCATTACGTGCAACAAGGATGATTAGTCACCAATACTAAAACTAACGTTCAGACTCGTACTAGTACTTAAACCGATACAAAGACTGATATACTGATATTCATACTAGTACTAATACTGAAACTAATGCTGAAATTACGTATACTAGTGCTAATATTGATACTAGTACTACTGCTATTACGAATGCTAAAAGTACCTTTACTAATGCTGATAGTAATACCAATACTAAAACTAATTCTTGCATTCATACTATTACTTAAACCGATACTTATACTAAAACTGATATACTGATAGTCGTACTTATGCTAGTAGTAATAGTAGAACTAATGCTAAAAGTACATATGCTAGTACTAATACTAACTAATGTTCACACTCATACTAATACTTAAAACGATATTCATACTGACACTAGTACTAATACTAAGAAACTAATGCTAGAGGTCCACATACTAATGCTGATATTAATACTAATACTATTACTAAAACTTCTTAAATTCTCCTACTGTAGGGCTAATATGAAAGCCCGGGTCCTTTTTCCCTTTGAAATCATCCAATTCTCGCATAGTTCCCGTGAAAAAGTTAGTTTCAGTGTTACGTGGGGGGAATGAATACTTGAAAGTTGCCGCTGAGCAAACTGCTTTGCCGAGTTGTGCCAAGCCGAATGTGTGTCGCATCATTTTCGTAACGGAGTCGAAGTTCTGGGAGCAAAGTTTGCCCCATTGACCTTTACGGCGGATCATGACGTAACCTGTGCTCGTTTGCAAAAAGACTCGGTTAGACTTAGCCTAAATCCTATTCGTGTCTATGATTTTACTGGATAAAGACCCATAAAGTGTTTATTGTTAATTTAATACGAATTACGATCGGTTATATTATTATCGCCGTGTTGTTAAGACGATAATCTCGAATAGCAATATGGAAACCATACCAGAATTAACGTAGACACTCTTGTCTAGTGTGTTTTTCTCCTGTGCTATGGATATGCAGTATTTCTCATCATCTCCCGATGGGCAGTCTCGTACACCATCGCAGATCTGGTGCTGATCGATGCAGGTTTTGCTGTTGGAACAGATGTACTTGTCGGGAGTGCACCAATCTACGTAAATAGAACATGATTAGCAGTTGATTAACCGTATAACATAAAGTATTGTCACTACTACTTGTGAATTAATTCACTAGTAACTATGCAAGAGTTACATTTCATAGCTCTCACTCTTCATAACTTACTATCTAGTACAGAAATTGTTCAAATGACTGCGATTGGCGATTAGTTGAACTAGTTAGCCTATTAGTAATCAACTAGAAAATCGCTTTTGAACTTATATATCTATAAAGTAACACTCTATGCTAAATACCTTTAAACTAGTAAACTTACTAATTAATTTGTTTAGTAGTAGTAGTAGTAGTACTTATATTGAACTAGACTAGTTTTTAGCTTGAATGAATTGCTTAAAATTGCTATCATACTAACCGCATTCGTTTTCATCGGAAAAGTCCCAGCAATCGACAATGCCGTCACAGATCTTGCGGTTGAGGAACTGGGCCCGGAAGAAATCAGCGCACTTGCAGTTCATTTCGTCGGAATTATCAGCACAGTCCTTCATCTGATTGCAGCGAGACAGGAGCGAAACGCACTGCCCGTTAGCACATCGAAACTGCTTCTCTCCATCACAGACTGAGAAAAAACCAACAAAACTATTCTTGCAATCTTTCTTTTAAGTTGCATGCTATTGAGAAAGAAAACAACAATATGGTATCACTAATTAGACGGGTATATTAACTATGTAACATTAAACTTAACATCAACATTAACTTATGTATTATTATGTAAAAGTGGTTTCAGCGCTGTTAAACTTACGTGGGTTTGTCGAAGACACGTTCAAAAATGTTGTAGCAATATCAATTGCAGTAGTATTAACCTTATCCTCCTCGAAGATATCGTTCGAAAACTCGGTAATGGAGATTTCGTTTTCCGAGTCCGACCCTATTTTAATCCGCGTTTTTTGATCCAAGGTATCTAGAGTGTCAAGCTTAGACGATGTTGCCAGGTCAGTGTTACTGTCGAGTCCGTTCGGGTTCATTTTCAAGTCGTCCGGTCTTTTTCCCAAGGATAGATCAGCTAGAAGTCTGCTTAGCACACTATGCAGGTTTTCTCCATGTTGCAGCTTTAAAGTGTAGACTGGAGAATTCCTTCCCGGGGATTTAGTCCGATTTTGAAATCGTCCAGACTTCGTTCGATTGCGGTTCTGTTTCATAGCGTCGCCGCTAGATGGCGTACCTCGTTTGTTGACAAACACGTCGGCTTCGCGTGCTACTCGTCCTGCAGATTCTTTTCCTTTAAAAAATAAAAATAGACTTTTTGGTTTCTTAGGCATTTCAATTATATATTCGTAGAAGTAGTTTATAACTACGGTTTATAACGATAGTTTGATCTTGCTGCGGGATCCGTGGGTGAGATAGTTTCGTCGCTTCAGCCAGAATGCTGTGGACTTCCTCGTCTGATGGTTCCGCGTCGTTTCTAGAGGGAAAAACGAAACTCGTTTGATATTAAGAGCAAAATCAAAACCTGTAATAATGCAACTTGTCCCGGAGAAAGAACAGCTGGAAATCTACTGTGACACTGCGGCCGCTGCTCGTGACGTTCTGTACCACGCTGCGATTGAAGAGAAATTTCAGCGGGCTTTTTCCATAAACTCCATCAAGCTACATTTAGATAATAAATCAAATATTCCTGTCTGAAACAACATTGTAAGAGCAACGTACTTCTTCACGGTAACGTTCCATGTCTAACTGCCCGTCCATTATCCCTTGACGGGGTAAATGAAGTTGGCCTTGAAAGACTTTGTCTAAAGCACAAGATCACGTTTTTTTCATTTCTGGAAGGTCGAGACAAATATGTGCACAATACTTACAGTTTCCTCCATCATCTATTCCCGCATTACCTGTTTTACAACAAAAACATGATTTAGACCGCTGGGTTAGCGAGTAAACCTTAGTATCACATTTACCGTTGATACCACCCAATTGATTGAAGATGAAAGCTGCTCCCATTACAGCTAGGACGATGACCGCCGTGGAAATTAAAACAGTATTGCAAAACCTTTGCTTAATGCTGTGCTTCAGTCGAAGACCCGAAGAATCTGCGTCCCCGGCGCACGAGTAGCTAACGATGCTCAGATACTCGTCCGGGCCCGTTACTACTGGAATGACGTCCGCTGAGGAGTTTATCCATGTTACCTGCTAAAATCGTACGATTATCGATTTGTAACAATTCATCGTAGTACACACACGATTAAAAATGTAAACTTGTGTCGCTAGATGGCGCTGCTGAAAATGGCGTGCAATGAGCAACCCCCGTTAAACCTTTTTGTTACGTCCTGCTTTATCGTCATTAAAGGGTTAAAGTTCTTCGGGAAAAAAACGTCTTTATGGAACTTGCTCGCATCAGCTACAAAGTACAATTATCTTCGCGGTCGTTTCTTTTGCCCAAGGTTCAAAGACATCACGGTTTCGTACCAAAAAGCGCTAATAAGTCAAGAGAATTACGCCTCATTCAGCGAGTAAATACAATGGTTTCCTGGAATGTTCCAAACCAACAATTAAAGACGAGAACACAGGAGCAGAACAATAGAAATAACAGTGTTTTATGTAATTTTTTTTTCAGGTCAGCACTGCTTAAAAGGTAACTGAATTTGAAACTGTAAGCTGAGGTTTCTAAGAAGGTCTTAATTTCAGAAAGACAAAACCACCGAGATACCGGATCTTTCAAACTGCTCATCTTCTTTCGATGGAAAAAAGAAACAAGCAGCATATATAACATCCAAGGTTGTAAGTTTATTTATAGGTGTGATTGCAAGTACTCAAGGTCCTGCTCATCACGCGCGCATGAAGCTTCATCAAAGAAACCATGTGTTGTAACCCCGCAAATGATAATTCGTCAATCGCCTTGTGTGTATCTGACGTATATACAACCTTCTTACTAAGTACCGTATGTTAAGTAAATGTGTATTAAGTTTAATGCGATTAAGTATAACTACAACGTTGAAGTAATAGTACCAAACTAGTGTTCAAGTTTAGTACCTTTTCGTTCATTTCCGAGAGGTTCATCTCATTTCCCATATGCGTCCATTGGTTTTCATTGGTTGGTGTAATATCCTCTGCTGCAGCCATTGTCTTGAAACACTAAGAGAGCTATCTAACTTAACAGGGATTCTATCAAGCTGACGATCCGAGGCACGACTAACTTCATTCTGGCCGGCGCACCTTGGTTTCTTGCGATAATATTTGGCGCTCTTGCGTACACCTTGGAGGTGTCTGTTCTTCATTTTTCATTTTCCAGAGACCAGCACAAGAGTAGAGTCAATGATGCGTTGAAGAAATGTCGCCGCCGCTGCTGCGTCCGTCGACTGTGTCATTGGTAAACAACCTTGGACAAATATATAAAAAAGACATAAACTAAAATACCCATCCACTTTCTGTTTTAACTTTCTGCATTGTGTTACACTAGTCGCTTCGGTTTCGGTTATAATTTTCTACAAAAATTAGTTGAAACTTGATTCGTATTCAATTGAAATCCCGCAGTACATGAGTATCCAAGATTCACAGACTGGAATACCGATAATTAAAAGTTTGATGGAAGTTAATAAGTTCAATGAATGACCTGAACTATACTTAATCAGAGTTAATAGGAATTGCATTTATTTCGTTTCAAATAAAGTCCACGTGCTGAGCGCAGACCATTTCAAGGTTACGCTGATACTACTATAACCATTCTAGCTCCATCCCGTTGAATATCTAGCTCTAGGTCGAGTGAGATATTACTCGCTTATACGCTCCATTTGTTTCGTGCAGTAATCGAAAAAGGAGGGAAATTAACTTACCCTATCATTTATGAACTATAAATATAACAACCAAACTATAAGTAACGTGGTCCTGTGGGACTGCCTCATAACGGAATATATGCGGGAATTATCTTGGCTCTTAAGTTAATTCATAAATGAATAATTTAAAATTACTCTAGATTACATCTCGTAATAACTTTTACTATTTAATGAGTTTGCAATATTATCTAATTGATATTATACTGGACTTGCATAACTTGCTAATTAATTTCTCGTTATTTCCTAGCTATCATTGTTAACATTGATATTGACATCGATTGAAAGATAACAGGATTGACTGATATCACAGTTTGTTTATACGAGTCTAAACGGTAGGATTTTGGTAGAATATACCGACAGCAACTATAGATATCGATTTATATTCAACATCTAAATCGATACGATAACGATACAACATATCGAAGCCAAAAAGCATTGCTCAATGGAAATTTTGAAATCAGTATCGACGATATGTATCGGACAACCCCTCTGAACAAAAATTAGTAACGATATAATCGATACGTTATACAATACATTTTCTTAATATCGATATCAGTTTCCTTGTCAATATTCAAAATCCTTATGGATAGGCTAACGATATGGTAAATCAAGGCGAAAAAAGCATCGGTCAATCAAAATGTTGATATCAATATCGATATATCGGACGACCCTATTGAAGAAAACTAATAACGATATTGAAGACACGATTATATATCAGTAAGGTTTCATAGCATCGATATCGGTCTCCTTATAAATATTGAAAATCCTTATCGCTACGACAACGACGCAATATATCGAAGCCAAAAAGCATCGCTCAATCGAAATCTCGATATCAATATCGATATATCGGACGACCCTATCGAAGAAAACTAATATCGATATTGAAGATACGATACATTAAATAAGATTTCATAGCATCGATATCAAATTCCTTATCGATAGGATAACGATACGGTAAAATCGTGGCCAATATGCCTCGGTCAGTCAAAATGTTGATATCAATATCGATATATCGGACGACCCTATTGAAGAAAACTAGTTCCGATATACAATACACCAATAAGGTTTCTCAATATCGATTTCCTTATCAATATTCAGAATCCCGGTGGATATATGAAAAAAAAATTCTTTAAATATCAATATCGAATTCTTCATCGATACGACATATTGAGGCCAAAAAGCATCCACCGTTCAGAATAAAAACAATTGGCTACTGACGAACTTCGATCATTTTTTTTTTCTTAAACGAGGATTTTGGTTTCCTTTTCAACGCGGTCGGTGTGACACTATCCACGACAGCAACTTGGTCAAGGTGACTTTCCCACTTGAGCAGCGCCGGCTATTAAGAAACCACCACTGGCTCTCTCCACGCTACAGTAAATCTTCACTCCAACCATTTTCCTTCTACGAAAAACCCTTTCTTTTCCCTCTGCGATAATATCAGTGAAATATATTAACCGTTTCAAACGAGTCTCCACACCGACACAAGGAAAAAAAAAACAACAACAGACGCATTAACGGAAAACTGACCGATACGTTGTGGGGTGCAATGGTATCCAATAGCCTCTTTTCCGCAGGACCAAAAACAAAGGAGACAAAGCTGCATGATTCAGATTTAAAAATTTAAAAAAAGAAAGGGTAAAGGGTTGATGGCAACATTGCAGGTAAAGGGAACCATCAAGTCAAAAAAGCAATCAAGCTTTTAAGGGAGAATCGCAGCAGAAAAAAAGTGTATCATTAAAATAAAACAGGGGGATTCTGTAACGTAAATGGGACAAAAGTGCAACAGGGATTTCAAGATTTGGGATCGACGCGAGAGGAGCGTCTACTGCGCGATCCCGCAGTCTCGTACACGGTGATAAACTGGCTCGCGTCGACGGGGAGTTCCAGCAGCGGTTCCTTCCAGTAGGTGAACTCGTTATACTCGGCGTCCTCTTGAGCTAAATGCGATGACCCGTTCAGCGGCGGGAACACGAGATCCACGATGAAGCTCTGCTTTGAATACCTGCGGATCAAACCAAGATTCTTCCTTTTAACACGGTCTTTCATAAAAGATCAACTTCAATAAAAAAAAGCCAAAGCAATGGTAAAAGCAAAGCAAAGCAAAACAAACAAA
>JAIQCU010001475.1:0-20709 GCA_022114935.1 Leptestheria dahalacensis
CGTTGCTTCCTGGAGTTCTCCAGAAGAAACGTAGGGCATCTTGGTCTTCTGGCGTTACTCGGACCTGGTGATTATTCGAACATTGTGTCGAATTCTGGCAACATTGTGTCGGATTGTTTCCGACATTATGTTGGATTTTCTCTACATTGTGTTGGTTTTTTCATTTTACGTTGGGTTTTCCCGACATTGTGTTGGATTTTCGCCGGTATTATGTTGAATTTCTCTCGACATCTATTTGGTTGTTTTTTTTCAGGGTTTGCTGATTTTGTGGATAAAATCCTATTCTTATTTTAGTATTAAAGGCTCTTATCATATAATTAAAAACTTTCCCTGCAAAGAAATTTGCAATAATTCAAATTAGATTAGATTACTTATAATGTTACGGTGCACTTGTGCGACTGTGTGTCAGGTTGTGCATTTCCGTCGTTACCCTGAACATTTCAAAGCACTGTATTCTTAAACTTTCCTTCCACTGAGTAATAATATTGAATACATTAAATATTAATAAAATCGAATAAATTGTTGAATAAGTGATCCAAATAAGCGCCATACACTTCACAAACAAGTGCATCTTGTTCTTGTAGATACTGAAAGCGGAAGACCTACCCGGTTTGCCTCCGGTAACCTTCGGCTACTCGCTGAGCGGAGGAATCGATATGGATGCCAATGGTTACCCCGATCTGCTCGCTGGAGCTTACGATGACGACCGGGTCTTCCTCATCAGGTCGCGACCCATTATTGGGATTATCACCAAGGTCCAACCTGAGGAAAACCTGAGGAATATCGATCCCAACACTGTCGGCTGTAAGAAGTACCCGAATTCGGCCGAAGTTTGGTAAATCTTTTCTCATAATATAACATTATAATTAAACTACTATTCTTGTACTATATTATTAATATTTTTATTAATGTGTGAATGATTATTAAGTTATACCTATTCTGGGTTAACTTTGACATCGGTATCGTGTACTGATCTTAACCAGGTCTGTGAATGATTCAGCAAGGCAATATATGTGGCGTTAAAAGGATTCATGACGAACCTTACCCCGTCGAATCGTAAAAAGGACGCCATATGGTTGTTAATGGGCCGTTTACGATTGAGAAACTCTCTTTTCTAGCGGTCCATTTCCCTCTCTCTAAAAGCCCTCTAATTAACGCCGATTGACAGGCTGAGTCAGAGGAGAAAGTTGATATTTATTCGACTTTTGCCTTTTTAATGTTATTTATTTATTGACATTTTCAGTTTCACATTCGACGCGTGTTTCAAAATGGAATCGGCCGAAGTGTTGAAATCCAACCTGGAGCTGAAGTACCGCATTGAGGCGGAAACGTTTTCCGGCCGGAAATTCTCACGAGTGCGTTTCGACGACGGCATCGCCGATAAGCAGCACATTGTCGAGAGGAACATCCAGCTGAGAGGACGCAATCTCAACGAACAATGCTTCGAAGAAACCGTATTCGTTAAAGTAATGCATCAATTTGGATAGTCGCTCACCTTTGCCTCACTGTTGTCTTTGACGAGATATAATGTTGAAAATGTAATTGTAGGAAAACACGAGAGACATTCAGTCGGCCGTCAAATTCAAGATGTCCTACACTCTGGTGCAGCGGGAACCGCGAGCTATCCGCGAAGGAGATCCTCTTCCCAACATCAATCAGTACCCGATCCTCAACATGCAGGAGGCGTCCAAGATCTTCGAGGCCACCTTTGAGAAAGACTGCGGTGATAACGACGTCTGCGAGAGCGAACTGGTTATCGCTGCCCAGTTCAACTTACCTAAAGGTCTTAATCCCAACAAATACTTGGTTTCATTTAACTTAATTCTTTTCTCTATAATATTCTAATTGTAACTCAGTCATGGGGCCGAGTATAGCGATTCAATAATATATCGACTTATTCGTAATTGTATTCTGGTCCAGGACTTGCAAAATAGTTTCTTGACTTGGGTTATACTCGTATTTTTTAATTTTATTTATTTGTATACGTTTATAATTATAAACATATATTATCATTTTAAATTCTTATTAATTTCTTTGTACAATTTTATTTTAATTTATTTACATTGTATGTATTCTTAACAATGTTAAAAAGATATATTTTTGTTATTAAATATTATTTATCAATATAAGTAAAATGCTTTGACATCTTGAAAACCTTCATCGTTTCTGATATGTGTTGTTTATTTACTGTATTATTGATATTTATGCAGACGAAGCTGGAATGGCCGTTTTGGAGCTAGGCGAACACCAGGAGCTGGTCCTGGATATCGTGGTCACTAACCAGGGTGAATCCGCCTACGAGGCTGGTCTGTACATCTGGCATCCGGCGAGTTTGAGTTTTATCGGTCGTTCTGCAGAGGCCAATCAGCTGACGTGCAGTTCCGTCAACACTTCGTTAGTCTCGTGTTCGCTGGGCAACCCGTTTAAGCGCGGCTCCGGACAAGTGAAGCTCAGGTTCAATCCCGCAGGACTCAGAGACTTTGAAACGCAATTCCAGTTTAACGTGACGGCCAATACGACGTCGCAGGAAATTAACCCTCAAGGGCAGTTTTCACTGCAGGTATGTTTTCACTTTCTGTTTTTTATATTTCAGCGAAATTATTGTATTAAATAGTCTTGCCGTTGATATTAACTAATATTATCATTTGATTGTTGAAAATTAGGGAAATGTTTTAAAACGGGCCGAGATTTCGATCAACGGACTGGGTCGACCGGAGCAGGTCTTCTACGGTGGCGACATCAAGGGCGAGTCGGCGATGCAGTACCGCGACGAAATAGGACAGCCGGTGCTGCACAGCTACGAAGTCTACAACGCGGGACCGTGGAGAGTTCCTTCCCTGTCGGTTGTGGTGTCTTGGCCCTATCAGGTGGAGAACGGCAGGCCCCAGGGCAAGTGGCTCCTCTACATGGATGAGAAACCCACTGTCGATGGTATTTCCTGTCCTAATTTTTAAATGCAAATACTTATATTCTAATTGGTAATCAAATTTTGATGAAAATGAGTCGTAATTAAACGGTGCTAATTAAATTTTCAATACTTACCTTAATGGTTATGATTGAATATTAAGTCGATTGCGTTCAAATAGGACTAACTCGTTCACTAGATGTGATTTAGTTAAAGTAATGAGCATATTTAAATCCAAGTTTACTACTATATCAAGTTAATTCATTCCAGTTGATACGAATTCGTGTAAAAGCTAATCATTCACTATTCTTGAATAATAGGCGAAGGTGAATGCTTAATGGACATCGGCCAGGTGAACCCGCTGGATCTACCCAAGAGGCCTGGATTGATAGAAACTCCACTGGAACATCTGACTTTGCTCAATTCTTTCCACTTGGGGGAGGAGGAGGAGGAGGTCGATTCGCTGAACGGAATCGCAAAACCCAATGCGACGAATAGTCGGAGGAAAAGGGACACGGAACTCATTGTTTTGCCGGAAGCCATCACCGACAACGACGGGAAGACCAAGCACATGGTTACCATGGTAACCAGTCATCATGAAATGATTGATGCGATAAGTGAGAATGGCTTAATTTATGATTTTTTTTTCTCTCTTTAATCATGGGAAAGGATTGTGACCGCGGCACTGCCAAGTGCTTTGTCTTCCGCTGCAATATCCGCAACCTCCAGCGGAAGCAATCGGCTGTCATCAAGATCCGGGCCCGGTTGTGGAACGCTACCTTGGTCGAGGATTACCCCCGCATCCATACTGTCGTCATCCGGTCCAAAGCTCACATACAAATCGATCCGGCGCTGAATATTACGCAGCGGATTGACAACGACTTTGATTACGTAATCATTACAAATTTTTTAAAAAAAATATTCGTTTGGCCTAGAACTGAAATCTGTTGAATTAGAACAGTGAAGTTAAATATCAAGTAAATAATAATGTAATTAAGCTGAGTACTAATTTAAAAGTTATCAGTGTTATTGCAGATTTAATTTCTTCATTGAATTTGTTTATTTTTAATGTAGATTTTAAAATTTTCAACTTAACTAAGTTTTTTGATAACGCAAATCATCACCGATTTAAGGTATATTCATTTCAGCTATGATTTCGTGTAAACAGGTTAAAGTGGAGTAGATTCATCGTAAAATTAAGTCTAGATGATCATATTGTAATTAACCAAGCTCTTAAAGGCCGCCGTATTAAAAGTCTAATTTTCTGCAATGAACTTGAGAATGTAATTTAATTGATTTTAATTATAATTTCTCTTTTGAATTGTAGAAATTCAATTTCCTAGTTGGATTAAAAAGGCTCCTTGCAATTGCAGGCAACAACAATGGCCTACCCGGACAGACTGGACACTGGAGAGGCCCGCGAGGCTCCTCTGTGGATCATCATAGTCAGCGTCCTTGCCGGCATAATACTACTAGTCATCTTGATCCTAGTTTTATGGAAGCTAGGATTTTTCAAGAGGAAGCGACCCGACCCCATGTACCGGGGCAATCTAGAGAAGGAGAGACTCAATGGCGAGTACGTCTCGTGAGAAACTGGAGTAGCGGTGTGCCTTTTCCTTTAATTTAATTTTATTTTTTTAGAGATTTTTAAACTCTTGCGTTGTACAGTTGCTCCGATCTCGCCTATTCGAGATGATAGAGAAACTTATCATTTTTTGGTTAAATTTAATCATGAGGAAAAGATGAATCAGTGCCATTTTAGTAGGCAGCTTCAGATTATCGGAGAATCTTGTTTGTTTTTTAAAAAACTTTCTGTTTTTACCTTTTTCGGTGCTTAAAACTAAATGTCCTTCCATTTGCGAAACCTTGTTTTTATTTCATTCTAATCTTCCAACTTGGAATATCATCCGAATCGTGTCGTAAATGATGTCTTCAAGGAACAGTTGTGACCGTGTACAGGATGTGTGGAAATAAAAAAAATTGTAGTTAATTTTTTAATATAGGATTTTGAAAAAGCCCGTTTTATCTCGTTTAGTTTAAGAATGGGACGCGGGTTACAGTATCACAGTAAGGAATAGCTCTACGGAGGTTAATATCTCTTTCACGTGGAGTTCCACTTGAAGCTTTTTTTTTACAGTTTCATGGATGAAGTTTTGCGATGGATTTTCGCAGCCCTCGCACTGGAATACAGGATGACGCCGTCGCTGTAGCAGCTGTGCCATGGAGAACCTTGCCGAGGTGGATTTCTCGAGTCCTGGACAACAGCGGCGATTGCGGAACCGCGGCTGGCGTTTCCCTCCAGCGATCTTGCAAGTGTTCCAGGATTTCTGTTTACCTCCCGCGGTATCCTAGATTGAAAATTATGGCGAAATTCAGCAATTTTATCTTTTAATCTAAGCAGTATTACTTTGCTATAAAAAAATACCGTTTGGTTACAAGGTCGGCGCAGTTACTGGAATTGCGTTCCAGTACGACAGTCCTGGAATCGTCTTTCCATAGAGCTTCCCGTTGCTCTGGTTGGCCTGGAGCGGACTGTTCCAGTAACAAACCAGAGTTCTTATTAAATATAACTGTATCATATTAAACTTAAGTTAATTAACATAAGTGTTACCAATGTTGCATAACTGGTTATTAGATTTTAATCAAATTGTTTCTGATTGCCATAGCAATTCAAGTAGATATCAAAACAGTTATCTTTACGCTGGAACTGATTCCACGCAGGGCCTTGTTCTTGTTCCAGCGCCTCCTAAACAGCAGGGCTGCTACAAAAAGACCCAGCAGACTCAGGAAGGCACCTCCCAGCAGCAGGATCGGCCAAGTTTGCTGCTCTAGAGACGGTATTTCTCCTTCTGGTGTTGACTCTCCTGCCCTCGAGTCAGTCCAGAAGGTTAGGGAAGCCGAAGAAGGTCCTAATCCTGCTCCAGTTGCTGCAGCCACGCGTATCGTGTAGATCCTGCCAGGAACAAGGCCGCCTATGATGACCGAAGTGGGGCTAGCCGGAAGTGAGAGGTTGGCTAGCAGGGTTGCCGAATCACTCAGGGTAATGTAAACCTGCGAATATAGTATTATATCTTTAATTCAATTATATTTATCATTAAATTCTAATTTCTAGTGATTAGTTTAACGCCATAATCATTAGCCAGATTGCTTGATAATGAATTTCTACATTAAGTTTAATTTGAGGGTTTTAAATATTGGTTGACGCAAGTGGATTTTAGGTTGCTGGTCATTGATGGTAATTATATCGAAGTTGGGGTTACTTGGTATCCAGTGATGATTCCGTTTTGCTGGGTTTTCAACGGAGGATTCCATTTGATGAGGACGCTGGTGGCATTGATGTGCTCTGCCGATACCTTTGTTGGAGGTCCATTGGGAGCTACGGTCGATTTCGAATATATTACACATTTAAAATGCTATGTTATGTTTATAATAGGATTTGGAACATAAAAATCATAGTAGAGTGCAAACAGATTAGAACTGTTGTACCGTCTTCATCCGTAGTTAATGTTCGGCAATTCGACGGTGTTCCATCGACAGACGCGTAAAAGGGTACGAGGAAAACAACGTAGAGGGTGTTGGGCACCAGACCCAGCAGTGTATGGGTCAGTGCTTCCGGGTTAATAACGGTGGCAATGCGAAAGGATGAGTCTTCCTGGAAACGCGGTCCGGTTTGTTCATCCCAGTGTTCCAGAGGGCGGTACCAGAGATACAGTCCTTCCACATCGGCCCCATCTGTGAATAGGAAACAGATACTGAAAACGATGGATGGATTGGTGGATAGGTAGACAGACAGATAGATAGGTTGTCAGATAGATAGATAGACCGGCAGATATACGGGTAGATAGGCAGAGAGGCAGATAGACAGATAGTTAGGCAGATAGAGAGATAGATAGGCGGATAGATATGTACGAAGATAGACTGATAGATTGGCCGACAAACATACTGATAGGTATATACACAGACGGACAGATAGATGGAAAGATAGTTTGGTGGATAACTAAGACAGACAGATAGACAAGTAAATTCTGGATCGAGTAGTTTTTCCACCTCCGTTACTGAATCTCCACGAAAGCCTGATCGCCGAACTGTTCACTGTTGCAGCGGACACCAACTCGGTTTGCAAAGCTGCTAATCTCTGCCGGATCTTCGCTTTCTGCGGAATCGTCGACTCGCTACCCGATGCGGAAGTGAAGAACCACGAAGAAACCGGACTGGGTAGCGAAAAACCGTTCCTGTTCTCCGCTCGCACGACAAATGCGTAACTCGTATCTGCTTCCAGACCATCCAGAGTGAACGTTTCCGCCTTGAGATTCCTCGCAGCAATCCGCCAGGCTTTCGTCCGGGCCGCTAACCATCCGGACCACGTTAAGAAGGATTGCTTCCAGCCGGCTGAAGAGTAAACTTCTACCGTGTAACCGAGAAAAGGTGAAGATCCTTCTCGTTGACTCGGCTGCCAGATGATGGATATTGCATTCGACCTCCGCATTGATAGACGGGGCTGAGATGGAGAACCCGGAAGGAGGAGTAGGTTGCTGGAATTGTGTTGGAACTTCGATGGGACGTCGCCTGGACCGGTTACGGTTAAAATAGCAGACCAGTTGGAAGTCAAGTTGGCCTGCTGGATCGAACATGTGTAAAGGCCGGAATCCGGAAGCTGCAGATCTCGAATCCGCAAATGCGAAGTATCTTCAAGTGTAATCCGTGATGTGGTGGATGTTAAGTTGAGTGGAATTCCGTCTTGGTACCAGAGGATGGAATCGGAATCTTCTGCTTGACATTCTAGTAGTGCGGAAGACCTAGTAGAATTTCAAGTAAAATTAATAGTATTTTGGAAGTTGGTTTAACTAAGGTTTTTAGGTGGTGGTTGGATAGCAAGTTTACTAGTTTGCTAATGTAGTTAGTTGGCAACTTTTCATTGCATTAGTAAACTTTTTATTTGTATTCTTAACTAGTTGTTAGACCTATTCGATAAACTAGTTCTGTTTACTAAGTTATAATTAGCTCGTTAGTTAGTCCGTTACTTAGTTAGGATAGATAGATAGTCAGTTAGTCAGTTGTTCATTTAGTAAAATCTAGCGTAGTAATCTATATATCCAGCATTAGTAACTACCAATCCTTCATGTGCTAATCAATAGTTAGCGTATCCTTTAAGGTAATTACTTCTGAGGCAAAGTTTGATTAGCCGGTCCGATTTCAATCAACGGCGGATGCATTTCGTGCTTAGTCAACACATGCAGCTTGGTTCCGGCTACGACCGATCCGGCATCATTCACAGCAGCGCACCTGAGAATCCCAGAATCATTCCGGTCGACACTCTTGATCATCAGCGTTCCATTGAAAAAGACATCCTCTTCGATAGACATCGGAATGCCTTCTCTACTCCAGAAGACCAAAGGCGGCGGAATTCCGGAAGCCGGACAGTTCACAACAAGGGGCTGTCCGCTCAGAATCCGGATTACCTTGGGCAACGGAGAATCGTTTTCATTGGTTGAAAGCCAGGCGGGCGGGGCCACCACCGTAAGGACCGCCCACGCCCAGGCGGAGCCAATGGTATTCTCCGCCTTGCAAAGGTAACGTCCACTTTGGTCGGCTGTTATCCGATCCAGCCGGAGTATGTGGCCGCGATCCGTTGACCGGAATCTTCCGTCCGGTCTCCGCCATGTTATCTGAGGCAATGGGTCGCCGGAAGCGGAACAGTCGAAAGTGACGGAGCTTCCGACGGCTGCTGTGATATTCCGCGGTGGGCGAATGATCTCCGGACGTTCTAATTTCAAATCCGTCTTTTATCATTTTCCTTAATTCTTTTTTTTTACCGTTTAAGTTAATATTAATTAATCAGAATGTAGCTTATTCCAAGAGTTATGAAACCAAAGAGGCGTCAAAAACCGAAAACTTCCGCTTTTTACCGCTAGGTGGCGCTGGTGGTAGATTGGCAGACACGAGTCGTCGCCGGCCGCTATTATTTCAGTTGAAATGGAGTGCAAAATGGACATGCAAAGATTAATTTTCGCATGTCGAAAAGCTCGTATGTTGAAAACTTTACATTCAAAAGAAATATATTGTCAAAAGACAAACCTTTTTTTCCGTAAGCAGAACTGCCTCAGAAGTTTGCATATGTGAAGAGATTCAAAAACGGGTGCTGCTGTTTTCAATGTTAATCGGACCTAAGTCAGAGTCCCATGTTAAGCTTGTGGGTAGGTATAATGGATAAACTTGACGGTCTCGCGCGGAGTGTCGTTTGCTTCGACAAGCCGACAGTTCCCTCGCAGCGATGTTAGTTGACGCAGTTCTGCAGTGCTATCTCAAGCGGCACAACGTCCAACGAAATACCACCACAAGTGTTGCAAGTACGGGTGCCGGATTGGCCACATGCATTCCTGCCTTCATCAGCGCGGTCTTCATATTCTCTTTGTCGGAAGCCTTCCACGCATTCTCAGCATGAAATTTATCGACGGGCACCGTCACGATAACTTTGAACTCGCCGACGTCTCAAGACCTTTGACGACTTGTAAGCAGGTAACGTTTTCAGAGAGAAAGTGCTTTGAACTCTTGGTTTCATAACTCTTGCTTATATTCAGTAGCCATCATCATATTATAATTCTTCATAACTTACTTAGTTTATTCCGTTTCACCGTCGACTTTAGGAGTTCATTAATTGTAATGACGATAGCTAGTTAAGCTGATAAGTTAACAAGTTGAATATGTACTTGGCTCATTACAACTAAACTGTGAGTTAAGTAAGTTACAATAAACTTTAATGATATAATCGCCGTAGTAATTACGATGGACGTAAAGATGCACGGGCGGACTTTCCCGGATACCCGCCACATTGCGCGCGATGCACTGATAGCGACCGGCGTCGCCAGATGTCACCGTGTGTATCTCCAGGTTACCGTCTTCGTCGATGACGCATCTGGTTTATTTAATAAAATAGAAATTCAATTTATGAATAAACTTAATTTCTAGACCAATAGAAATAATCTTCATGAAATGTTTCTAAATTAAAGTCGTATTCGGTTATTCGGATGACGGTAGAGGAAATGAAATTGCGCGTTGAAAACACGTATGAAAATTTTCCCCGGTCATTCAAGGGGTATTTACTCTTCTGATTGTTGTTTTGACTGGCGCATTCAAGAACCTTAATGTTGTTCCTCTTGTTGCGCTTCCGCCAGAGTGCGGCAATGAAGAAAAAACACGCATGGCCGGGGAAAAGTGAACCAAATAACTCGATCTCCTAGACGCCATTTGATCACTGATCTCGTGTTATTGTAATATGAAACAATCCATATGGTCAGAGGTATAACGATCCTAAATCCAGGTTTATGAGGTCACGGTTTGAGACACAATAGATCTATGCTGGAAACGATTTGTTGAATCAAAGAACCCACTGTAAGACTCAATCAATCATTGAGTCATTATTATAGTCCAGTTTACTTATAGAGTCAACTGAGTCAATGAGTTATCAAGAATCCGACCTATCTTTCTCTTTTGCTTCAACCGTATGACTCGATTACGTCATGAATGAATCATGCACACGAGTTGATTGACTTCTCTATTTACTTTCCTGTTCTGGTCTTCAGAAAGACTCGTATCTCCTTTTAAGTTAAGTGAGTCACTAATGAGTCATGGTTGATTCATTTCCATCTCGTTTAAAAAAAATATAAGTGGCTTTATTTTTTTTTTCAGTATCAACTGGCGAGTATTACAGTCTGCTCATTTCACTAGATTTACTTCACAATCCCTATCTATCTATCTATCTTTCTAACTATTTATCTACCTATCTATCTATCGATCTATCTAACTATATGTCTATCTGTTATCTATCCGTCTGTCTTATCTATTCGTCTATCTATCTGTCTGTCTGTCTATCTGTCTATCTATCTACCTATCTGTCTATCAATAGCTGTCTGTAGCTATCTATAGCTATCCATATCTATTGATCTATCTATCGGTCTATCTTACCTATCCATCTGAATATCTGCCTGTCCATCTATCTAACTATCTGTGTCCACCTACCTGTCTAGCATTGGTTACGATAGTTCGTGCACAATTCCGTTTATCACCTTAAAGAAAGACTCAAGTTCACTTAAAAAAAAACACCTTAATTAAGATACTCACACCGTGAATTAAAATCCAATTAATGTAATAGCTTCGGTATTATCAAGTTATCTCTCAATGCAGTTATCTTTAGATCGGAATTAAACCTTAACCTTGCCTGTTCATGCCCTTGAGAGAAACACTGTTGTGAAGTTCAGAACCGACGTGATTAGACAATTTGCAAATTGACTGGCATCCCACGTGTTGGCCATTCAACTTGAGACAATCAAATTCGCTCGGTCATTTGGCAAACTGACTTGCGCAAAAAAGAACCTTTTGTTCGCCACTCTGTTGGCCCCGGACAATAATAGCAATCCTCCAATCTGTCGAGCCAACGGATAATTTACAGAAAACTCATTTTAGAATCATGCAAGTTAATTTATTTTAACTATCATTATATTTACCGCACATTTTATGCAATTCCCTAATTTTTAATTAAATTAATTTCATGATGGAGACGTCGTATGGTAATCTATGTTCTTTTTCTTTGCTGCGGGTAAAAGTTGATCGCGTATGGCACCCACGTTTTCATCGATACAACATTTAAAAAAATACCGACTATAGAACTGATAGTACTCTATATAGTAGCAAAAGTTTCATTAAAATCGGATTGTAAGTTTGGCCGGAATAAAATTCTAAAGTATATGCAAATTTACTATAATTCCTCAGCGTTCATGACCCTTTTTTCTGTTCCAGACTGTCTTTAATTAAAATTACAATATTAACTTTAATGAATTCCCATAAGGTTTACCTTTCCGATTGCGACAGAAGAACTCCATTAAATCGCCACTGAATATCCGGTTTGGGGACTCCCCGGGGACCTCGACATTGCAGCGTTGCCAGTTCGCCTAAAATGGCGGCGGCTGATTTGGGCGCCGCTCGGAATTTCTCCTCTATGTCTGTTGTAACCCAAATTTGTATAAATTCCGATTCAGTCAATATTTGATAACTTAATATATAATTTTTAAGCTTGATACCTATAACTGAACGATCTTAAAAACTGAATAATTTAGTAAAATCGAGTTAAACTTAAGTTTGAATGCATTAAAGAGAGATCAGAAAAACCAGGTATTGAGACAAAGAAGAAAGCCATTAGTAATAATATATTATGCGTAACCACGTTTGGTTTCACGTGTGTGACAAAGCAGCGTAACGCGGTTTTCTTCCGACAGTCGTTCCAACAACAAATTAAAAAAAATAATAATTTCTTAACATGCATAACTAAATCATTATTCAAAAATTCTGTAGTGCATAAATATATTAGTTAATAAAAAATTACTATAATTAATAATTAATTATTCAAATTATATAAGATACTATATAAATATAAAATGACAGGTTATCTGTTATATTTCGTTATTGTAATATTATTATTATATGAAATTAAGATATGATATTATATTATATTATACAAATGAATCTAGGAAATAAGATCCCAGTGATAAACGACTAGAGAAACCATATCCTCGAGTTGCCATTTTTGTTGCGTCGTTTTTATTCGTGTCTCGAGTTAAGCGTTTGTTTGTTTGTTCAACTGATGTCCTTTTGGTTTGTTTCTAGTTTCAAAGTTAATGGCCGTTTCGGATAGCCCGTGACAGGCACAGCGACGCAGATGAATGTCTCTATGCAGAAATCACATTTCCTAAACCAGAGAGAACCGCCAAGGTGAAAAATTAAATCATTCCCCATTCGTTTCTGTGTGTGCTGTGCAATAGGGCAACGCCTATGTATGAATTTTCAGCGTCGTCAAGTCGTGTCGTGTCAGATTCAACCATCATTCTCAGATGTTGGTTTTCTTTACGTTTTTTTTAATGAAAGAGGTTTTCGATTGACGTCAGTTGATTGGGTTCCTCCTATATGCGTTGAAGGATACGTTTTGAGTTGATTAAAATCGAAGTCGAAACTGAAATTGAGTCATGTGTGTATGAAGTTGAGTTGAGTTGGGTTGGGTTGGGTTGAGTTGGGTTGAGTTGGGATGAGTTATGGTTTTGAGTTGAATTGAGTTAAGTTTGTATTAAAGTTGGATCTATTTAGAAGTCGAGTTGCCGAGTTTCAGTTGAGAGTTGAATTGAATTGAACTGAGTTGAGTTAAAGTTCGACATTTTCAGGAATCGGGTTGTCGAGTTTAAGTTGATTTGAGTTCGGTTGAATTGGATTGAGTTATGGTTTGAGTTGAATTGAGTTAAGTTCAATTAAAGTTGGACCTTTTTAGAAGTCGAGTTGCCGAGTTTCAATTGACTTGAATTGAACTGAATTGAGTTGAGTTAAAGTTCGACATTTTCAGAAATCGGGTTGTCGAGTTTGAGTTGAGTTGACTTGGGCTGAGTTTAGTTGAATTAAAGTTGGATTTTTCCGCAGAATTTGGGTTGCTGAGTTTAGGTTGAGTTGAATTAATTTAAGTATAGAGTTGGAAGAAAGTTAAATTGAGTTGAACTGGATCTCGGATAAACAGTTTAGTTGCTGTTAGGCCTAGTACAATAGTTGGGTTTCTAGTGAAGTTACATTGAATTGATCTGAAACGACTTTGTTAACTTTAAGTAGGGGTTGAGTTGAGTTGAATTTTAGTTGGATTTTCCAGAAGTCAGGGTGCTGAGTTTGAGCTGAGCTGAGTCGAGTTGAACTGGATCTCGAGAAACAGTCGAGTTGTTGTTTAGTATATTTTAGTATACAGTAGTTCAGTTTCATAGTCACGAAGTTGAGTATAGAGTTGAGTTGAAACGCCATTCAGAGTGTTAAGTTTGAGTTGAGTCGAGCCGACTTGAAGTTGGTTTGAGTTGGACTATAATATCTGTGTATATATCTCTGTGAAAGTTGAGTTGTTGAATACGAATTAAGCTTGAGTTGAGATTAGTTGGGAAATTAGTCGGAATTTTGCAAACGTTAATCGGATCCTTTAAGTTTAAGTGAAAAATCAACCCTTGTTTTCAATCATTAATTACAGTACAGCAATTAGTCTGAACTGTTTAATACCACTGATACGCGAGCCTGCCGTCTTAGTAGTTACTTAACCACCTACTTAACCCATGATGAAAAAAAACTAGATTTGCTTGCTTCCTATTCTAATGAAAATACTGACTGAAAATACCATACTGTTGTAATGAACATAGTATCATTAACTTTAACCAGCTTGTAATTACCTTTAATAGAGCCCTCGAGTGTAATAAGATCCAACACCCATTTCAGAGTATTTACTTAACCACCCACTTAACACTGATTAACTACTGCTGATGGTTAGTGCTATATAATTAACGGCTAATGATTACGCTAATTAACTTTATGATTCGTAAACTTACACGCAACGGTCAGCGTAGCATTTCTGGATCGCGCTGAACCCGCTTGACAGAAGTAGGTGCCGGCGTCGCTCTGTACGACGCGCAGGAAGAAGAGGCTTCCGGCCGGTAGTAGGACGCGGCGACGGTGGCGCCACCCGGCGGCGATAACTTGACCGTCCCGGTACCAGACGATTGCCCGACTGCCGCGCAAACCTTGGGCCGAACAGCGCAGCGTTGCCGGTTCATCCCGGAATACTGTTACGTCGTGCGGATGTTCTGTTATTCGAGTCGTCTCCGGCTGCTGCTGCTGCTGGTATCCGCTTTTTAATGAGTTTGGCTCAACCAAACCTAAACATTATTATTATTATTATTATTATTATGCGCGTCTGTTTTATTTTAGTCTTTTTTGCGTTTAAAATTTTTACCGTTTCTCCGATAGCAACGAGTGATATCTCACAAAATGGAGAAAAAATTTCTCTATCGCGTGAAATTTTTGCAAATTTTTCGGGGGTCATTTAGTATTTAATTTGGCGGTTTTTCGTCTCCGGTCCGGTATCTAAATTTGGTCTTTTGCGCTAAATAAATATTGCAAATTTTTAGCAGTTTTTTCTGAAATTATTGTGAGATCCGCAGATTTATTTTGGATTTTTCTGAAGTGGTTTGAAAAATATCCGGCGATTCTGTGATTTGATATGACAGTTTAATTGTTTATATATCAGATTATATATTGTATTCTTTAATCTTAATATTCTAAATATGATAGCTAGGGAAAAAGAACGATAGTTAATTGAAATGATGTTGTTCCAGCGGCGGTGAGAGAGACCAGTGTATTATAAGCTGCTAATTTATGTCGTTAGCAGATTGGACAAGTGAAAGACACGCCCCTTTGATGTAAGGGCCAATCATTAAGAGACGGAGTAATAAATCGGTAACAATTCGGCTTTTGTTTACAATTACATACCCGCCGAATAGATAATTACCGAATAAATAACTTGCTGAAAAATGCCGCGCTCATTTTCTAAATGCAAAAATCTCCCCCGTCTTATGTGGGGGACAATGCCGAACGCAATTTTCACTTGAACAATCGCAAATCAAAACGAGCTGGTGCTAAATTTCTCAGCTGTAGTTCCGCTGTAGCCAAAGCGCTGACTTTCAACAACTAATTGTTTCGGGCTACTATGGGCTAATTATGTTTCCGCTAATTAAAGTTTATTAAATTTTTTTTCTTTTAGTTTTCCTCTTTAACGACCAGGGAGTGTAGTATCTTCTATTTAGTTTTGTTATGGAAAATCAAATTGGATTATTATTTTTTAATTTGTGTTTTTATTACAGCTTTCATAAGTATTCAGTTATAATAGTGTGTTTTTAAATTTATTTTATATCAAGATGTTCCAAAGGTTACGATACTGTTTTGCTGCTGAGATACTTAGATAGATAGATAAACAGATGGGAAGGTAGGTAGCAAGCAGACTAGGTAGATAGATATGTAGAGAGTAGATCGATAGATAGATAGAAAATGGATAGGTAGAGGTAGATAGGGAGTTAGACAAGTAAGTAGGTATAGTAGACAGATAGATAGACAGATAGATCAATAGATATAGATAGATAGACAGATAAGTAGGTAGGTAGGTAGACATAGATAGATGGATATAGATAGTCAGATAGATACACATTAGGAAGATAGATAGATATGCAGACAGATAGTTAGATAGATAGATAAGGTAGGTGACACATAGATAGATAGTTTAGATAGATACATAGACAGATAGATAGATAGATAGNGCTTCACAAAATTCTAGAGCGAATATTCTTAATGTCGATTGTCACCAAATATGAATCAGATTTTACGTTCCGTAAGTATATAAAGTTCCAGCTTGCCATTTAATAATAATCCTTGATAAAATTATACAAAGAACTGCTACTAATGGTTTACCGTTGATTTTGATATCTGTCTTAAAGTTAAAGACTTATTACGTATCATACACACGTCTCGTGTATAGTTCACAATTCATTCCCTTTAATCGAATTAGATTCAAGTTATCCACCTTGAAAATCATATTATACAATTTTATCTAAAATATCCCCAGAATTGAAATCATTAACAAGATGGCACACTAATTACATAACCTATTCAAATAGCTATAAAAATAATAAGGAAATGACTATTTCAATATGTCTACCTTGAGCTGAAAACGCTGCCATTTCCACCAATAGGATCATCCCGGTCATGAAACCGGCATTGCTCTTCACCAATCCGATCATCTTCTTGCACAAAGAGCAAAAATTTGATGTTAATTAATCACGCATAATATTAATGAGGCGTCAAAGTTATGACGACACGGAGCAGCAGACGACCCTTCCGGAACGACTGCCACTTGAGAACTGAAGAAGGAGAACCGACCGCGCAGCGGCTAATGCGTGTGTGTTACAAGCACGCACGTGTCGTGTACGACTGTTAAGGTACCACCTTACAGAACTCTATTCCTTACTTAACCTGTTATTAAGATGTTAATTAAGATACTTGAATAAAATACTTGTTAATTAGCGAATCGTTTTAAGAGAATTGAAGTAAAATCAACGGTTACTAAGTCAATTACCATAGATATGTTGGAATGGATGGATGGATGGATGGATGGATGGACGGATAGACATGGGTAGAGAGATAGACAGTTCAGTTGGATCGATGGTATAGATAGGTAGATAAATAAAGAGATAGTTAGATAAATGAATGAATGGAGGATTGGTTGGATGAATGGGTGTGTGGATATATGGATGATGGATGGATATATATGGGTAGAGAGAGATAGAGATAGACAGTTAAGTGGGTCGATGATATAGATGGATAGATAGATAAACAGATAGTTAGATAAATGAATGAATGAATGTATGGATTGGATGGATGAATGGGTGTATGGATATATGGATGGATGAATGGATGGATAGACATGGATAGATATGGATAGAAAGATAGACAGTTAAATTGAATCGATGATTTAGATAGATAAATAGACAGATAGATAGATAAACAGATAGATAACTGAATGAATGGATGAATGGATGGATTGGATTGGATGGATGAATGGGTGGATGGATGGATGCAATGGATAGGTATGGGTAGAAAGATAGAGAGATAGACAGCTAAATTGAATCGATGAATAGATATATAGTTAGATAAATGAATGAATGAATGAATGGATGGATTGGATTGGATGGATGAATGGGTGGATGGATGGATGGATTGGATATCGTTTTTTAGAAAGATTCCAATTTGTATTATAAATAGGTTATTGTTACGTCATTAAATTAAAACTACGTATAAGTGGACAGTTATAAAGATTAATCAAGTGTCTTTTCATTGTATTTACCTAATTCATTTTAATTTAACTAGTTAATCTTTTTAGCCATTTATTTAAGGAGGTCGATAGAGTTTTAATATTTGATACAGTTAATTAAGATTGCAGATAATTACGTAAGACAATGTTTGTAACGTTAAATTATTTTCATTTTATGTGTTTTGTAAATTTGAATTTTCTTTGTTTGAAGAAAGAGAAAATCTCAGATAAGGTTGAACAACCGTTGGTGGGTGATTTTGGGAATTCTGGGGTTTCATCGGGCGGTCAATCATCAATCATCATTCATCAAAGACCAGTCATTTTATAGGGACAAGGACTCTCAAGGTAACCCTTTACCTACCACAGTGTGAAATTTACTTGTGTTACTTTGCACGGATTTCGGGCTTCCCATCAAGTCTTATTTTTTCCGATTTAATTTGTCTGAGGTATTTTATAGTTTATGGGAATCATGATGAGAAATCATAAGTCCAGTAATTTTTGTAATTGAATTGTCAGTATCGAGATGAAGCATCGCCATTTGAAAGATGAAGCGTATGATACTTACAAATATGGATGGATAGATATGGGTAGAGAGATAGACAGTTAAATTGGATCGATAATATAGATAGATAAAAAGATAAACAGATGGACGGATGGATGGATATATGAATGGATGGATGGATAGATATGGGTAGAAAGATAGACAGTTAATTTGGATCGATGATATATAGAAAGATAAACAGATGGACGGATGGATGGATATATGGATGGATGGATGGATGGACAGATATGGGTAGAGGGATAGCCAATTAAATTGGATCGATGATATAGATAGATAGATAAACAGATAGATAAATTAATGAATGGATGGGTGGATGGATTGGATGGACTGATATGAATACATAGACAGCTACATATTAATACACATAGAGCGGTAGACAGATAAACGAATGAATGGATAGCTATGGGTAAACATTCATGGACAAATAGGTAGACTAATAGATAGATAGATAGTTATAGTTAGTAAATAGCATACCGTAATACTGTATCAGTATACTCTGCACCTTCTAGGCTGATAGGGAATATCCTTCAAGTAATTTTAATTCAGAAGCATTTAAATTTAATTAAGCGGAATTAACATTCAAATACCGATAAAACAAAATAACAATTAATAAACAAATAATTAAGTTATCTTTAAACTAATCGCCGGAGGGGCGGGGGTTAACGATTTGGCGCGTGTGAAACACAAACCGACCACACGGCAAGAAAATCCTTGAATTTTTCATGTTTGTCCATTTTTTTTCCCTTTGACGATTTTTTCGCCCGAGAGACACATCATCGAAGCAATAAATCATAACCTCTTGAAGTGAAAATGAGCACATTGCACTCTGTTATCATCCAATTATGGTCTGTGTATATACGTACACGTTTTCCCTCAACTTCGGCAAATTGTCTTGCAAAAAGTATTCAGTTAAGCGAACCTTACTATTCGTAATACTAGACCGCACTTGAAAGAGTAATTAACAGCATCTGGGATAATTGCGGCGGAATTTATTTTTAGGCGTTGGAATAAATTTCTAGTGCGTATTTTGTACGGTCTCTCTGTGTCTATACGAGTATAACTAATTATCTACGTAGCTTTCTATCTATCTATCTATCTATCTACATGTCTGTTTATCTATCTAACTATCCGTATATACTTATCCATACCTATCCATATATATCCGTATCCATCCAGTTATCTATCTGTGCATCCATCCATCCATCTTTCAATCTATCTATCCATCTGTCCATCTAACTATCAATCTATCCATTTATATATCTACCTATATCTATATATCTGTCCATCCATTCATCCATCTATCTGTCTATCTATCTATCTATACTAAACTATCTAAGTCTACCTACCTACCTACCTACCTACCTACTTATCTAGCTATCTATCTAACTACCTATCTGTCTGTCTAACTATCTATCTATCAATCTATCCATCCATTTATATATCTACCTATCTGTATATATCTGTCCATCCATTCATCCATCTAGTTGTCTATCTATACTATCTATCTATTTGTCTACCTACCTTCTTATCTATCTATCTATCTAACTACCTATCTGTCCGTCTATCTATCTGTCTATCTATCCATCTATCTGTCAATCTATCCATCCATTTATATATCTACCTATCTGTATATAACTGTCCATCCATTCGCCCATCTATCTGACTATCTATATTATGTATCTATCTGTCTACCTACCTTCTTATCTATCTATCTATCCATCTATCTATCCATATATCGATCCATCCGTTCATCCGTCTATCCATCTATCTATGTAACTATCCAACTATCTATCTATGTAACTACACCACTGTCCATCCGTCCAACCGTCCTCGTTCAACCGCCTATCTACCCACCAATCTACCATAATAATATTTCCACAACAAAATAGAAATTGCGTTCCTCTACTGGTTAAAAAAAAAGCGCAGCTACAATGTTTGTGTTAACGCAATATTTCACAGGCCACACACGCACACGCAGGTCGCATCAACTCTCGCACGGATATACACACACAAGCCGACTCTGTTAGACATGAATTATTGAACTGTCCCCTTGCGAATAAATAAAACGCTTATATCTCGGCTTATATAGTAAGCTGATCAAAACATTGTCTTTTCTTATCCCCCTGCGCTTTTATTATATTTTCATGAACCGCGAAAGTCTTTTCGTCTCCCCTGGGGTTCGGCCGCTTGTTTCCAGTCCATCTGCAACGGCGGCGGATGGAAAAGCAAATCATTGCAATCGATTATCGGGAAAACAAAACGTATTTGACATGGTTTCCAGCAGCACAGATCAACTATATGTTCCAGACTATGACTGAAAGTACGAGAACATCGTATCCAGCCTATAGTATAGCCGGGCAAACCAGAAAACAGTGAAAAGGAAGAAAGAAGAAGAAAACGAATGAAGAAATGAAAAGCCCTGAGAAAATAAATATGGATGACGCGTGTTGGGTCACTGGAGAAAAAGAGGGAAAGAGAAGTAAAGTGCACTTTAGATTAGCCTCGCTACTGTGACCAAGAAATGACTGTCACAATAAGACG
>JAIQCU010001476.1:0-15634 GCA_022114935.1 Leptestheria dahalacensis
ATAGATAGATAGATAGATAGATAGATAGATAGATAGATAGATACACCAGCTAGATAGATAGATACACCAGCTAGATAGACAGCCGGGTAGATGGATAAACTTTTGTTATACACACACTAATGTACGTGTTACAAACAAGATAACGTACAGATACTCAGATACTGACATTCACACAGTCTTAATACACTTCATTCCAATTAATTACCACACCATTATAGTCAAGTAACAAGGAGCTATCTCTTAGCTGAAAGGTTGAAAAGACGACATGTTGACAAGTTGGAAAGCCCAGTAACTTTCATACCTCGGTTACATGAAATCTCCTGGTTTTGGTCGATTTCACCCTGCGCAGCAAGTCTCTGCAATAACCAGCGCTCATTGCGTCACTCTCGACCGAGGTAACCGAATTTGATAACACTGAAGGGGAATCTCTAGCCACGGCATCATGCAATAGAAACATCCGGTTAACTCATTACCATGTTTTCCCAGTGCATGATAAACACTAAAGATTTCGAGCGTAATATGTCTTCCCTCATTCAGTTTAAATGACTCGGAAAGACGTGCAAAGGGAAGGTCACAATACCAGAACTTGGCTGGTAAACGACTAACTTTAGATCGGTACCGTTCCCGGTAGCTTTATAAACACTGGCGCTTTTTATGAGGACGTGCATTATCTAAGACGTCAGCGAGAGTCACTGATAACGTTCCAGAGCGTCGAGCAGTATATTTAACGGATCTTTTAAACCAGTTAAGATGAGATCATGAACGTCTTTATCTTATTCATTAAAATTGGCTCATACTTTTGAATTAGCACTGGTTTGTAATTCGATGGTGTTTGAATTCATTTGGTATTCTATCGATTCTTAATCTTGCTTGTGCAATTCAGTTTTCACCGCCGATAGTATTTACTCTTTCCTCTTGGGCAATTGCGGTTACAGCTGTAAGTGCGACCGGTTGGAAAGACGGTCACATGTGCCCATGAAACGCACATGAAGTAACACCGGTGGTTAAACGGGGACATTCCCTGGCGACTGCGGCTTATGGTAAAATACTTCCCCGCTGTACTCCAATGATTTCGACAGCTAAATTTATAAACAGCTTATCGTATTGTAAAGCTCAAATCCATCAAATCCACATGGTTATTATCAAGAACTGATGATTTGGAAACATTAAAAGCAAATTTCAATGTCGATTTTATTATTTCTCTGTAGAGATAGTCACTAGGCACTGATTGCGGGTTATGATATCTCTGCCATAGTTTGTGTGTCCTAGGTTCTTATACTCGCTCTATGAATCGTTTCACTCGCATAGTACTAGTAATAGCCCTAGTTAATTTGGAATTCTATTTATCCCTTCAGTATTCAGAACAAAGATCAACATAACAACATATTGACGTATTTCGAATTCTATACAGATTTCATATGTTATATGTAACTTATATTTCCTAAGCAGGAAAATTTTTTGTCTGTTTAGTTGTGTTTTATCTCCGCATGGACTTGGCGCTCCCGGATGCGGATTATCTCTTATCGTGCAATCTGGAAAAAATGATTCTGTCAACACGAGAATTACGTAGCGTTTCTTGCAAAGCTTCTAAAATACTTGGCAAGAAACAACGATTCATTCCAAAAGAGATAGTGTATCATAAGTAAACCGAGTAGATAGTAGAGAGATCCTTTTCACTGTGGCTATTTACCCTGGGCAGTGTTCCGAGCCTATCTTAGCGATCAAGTCTTCTGGTAGGAAGAGGGCGCTGGGATCTGGTGCTAAAGGATCGCTGGATTCAAGTTCTCGAGAACTAAGTTAATTGGGTTGATAACTGTGCAAGGTAAATGGATTTGAAGGGCTTGCGCATTATGACGTCACGTCACGTGATTTGATTTGCGTACTATGACTACGTATATGTACCACACTAATATGTATATCGCTGTGTATATATATTAATATGATGTATATTTAAAAAAGTAAAATGTCAATATCTATATGTTTAACTTAAATGTGTTTGTAT
This sequence comes from Leptestheria dahalacensis, assembly GCA_022114935.1. Classification (NCBI taxonomy): domain Eukaryota; kingdom Metazoa; phylum Arthropoda; class Branchiopoda; order Diplostraca; family Leptestheriidae; genus Leptestheria; species Leptestheria dahalacensis. The sequence goes on from JAIQCU010001476.1 coordinate 2,003, forward strand.
TATAGTGATTGAAGTAAATAACGACGGGAATATCCCGATTCTTGCAGGGGGTGGAAGAAAAGGGGAAGGTGATCGCCAGGCCGTCAAGATGGCGGACACACTTCAAAATGCATAAGCCCCTAGATACCATGTTTCAGTACGAACCTGTCAAGTTCTATAACATGCTTGAAACTTGAACTTACTTTGAAGGATTGCAGGAAAAGATATGGATGATGTTGGTGTTCGTTCTGTCGTCCATGAATCGTTACGCATTGTACTGCGTACAGTCTATTCCCGAAGAAAAGGATACGAATTCATCCAACTTTTTCGCTTGTGTCTCTGACAGGATTTGCTGGATAACAATAAGAGATTACGTAAACGATTGTGCTATTAATTGTTCACGTAACCTCGAATCCTCAGTGATTTTGAGGCGTTAGTTTGGCCGAAACTATAAATTTTGATTCGCCCTTTTTTGGGAACACACTGTACTTACCAAGATTGATAGATAGAAAGATACATAGACAGATCGATCGATAGAAAGATAGATAGATAGACAGATAAACAGATAGACAGATAGATAGATAGATTGATAGATTGATAGACAGATATATACATAGATAGATGGATGGATAGATAGAAAGATAGACAGATAGATATATAGATAGATGGATAGATACACATATACAAAGATAGATGGATAGATAGATAGATAGACAGATAGATATATAGATAGGATAGATAGACAGATAGATTGATATACAGATAAGTAGATCGACAGATAGATAAGTAGATAGATCGATAGATAAGTAGATAGGTAGATAGATCCGAAAATCCAATTTCAATGAGACTTTACTAGTACATGAAGTACTATCATCTCTACATTCAGTATTTTTATGGTTGCTGTATCTTTGAAATGTTGGGTGCCATAAGCGTTTCAACTTAATCCCCAGCAAGAACCCCTATTTTTTAACTGCTCTAGACTGTACTTGAGGATTAAATCTATTTTTAAAACTTAGCACATTATAAAACATCTCCGAAGCAAGTGTTGTTTATTTGACCACTCAGTTGTTACGAACCACAGTGACTAGAAAAAAAAACATGTATCTCTTCGAGTGAAATATTAGGGAAGCGGGGGTTTTCTATTTACCTCAAAAGTGAATAGAGCAAAGCGAGTTAAAGGTTTGAAACTCGGCACTCGGCACATCAAATTCATAGGAACCGTATATTACTTTCAAAAAAATGAGATCATTAATGTGTTCCACTCAACTTAAAATCGTAGCTTTCGTACAGTTCAAACTATAGAACACAGGATTCTACCTAAAGCCTGCAGCTAAGAAGAGCAAGAACAACGTCCCACTACGGTGAGGTTTAAGACATTTCAACTAGTTTTGTGCCGGGAAATGAACCAGCGTTACACAGCTACCTTCACCATCGCTTCAAGTTGACTTGGTTAGTTACAACATCTGACTATAACTTGGCCAAACCAGAGGAGCCTGTTGACAATCTGCTACAAGTATAGGATATAGTTCCATGCGACTAGTTCTGTAAGAGTCGGTCATTATACACATCTTTGGTTACAGTTCGTATTGTTAACTTCTAGTCCGAGTTGAAAGCTGACGCTTGCAGCGGTAGAGGCGATTGGCTGGTTTTCTGGCTGGTTAGGACGCTATCGTTCTTCTCGGCGATATCCGCCACCACCGACGATGACGAAGAAGTAGCAGTCTGAGTTCGACCGCAGATCTTGTGGTGAACCTCCCAGTGTTTGTGTTGGCAGAAGGTACCGCAGTAGCGAGCTGTGTTGCAGCCGCTGCAGGTCTCGCTAGCTCGACGACCGCAGTTCCAGCAAAGCTGTTAAGTTTTGGTAGATAGTCAAGTTACAGTGTGGTTAAGATACTAAACAGTACCAGGGCTTGAATGGCTGAAAATGATTGTAATTTCTAACTTTTAGGATTTTATTTTGGCGAAACTAATGAATCGATTGTAACGAAACTTTAGGAATGAATAAAGTACTATTACTTCTATACGTGGTAATTTTTGGGTTGTTATATCTTTGATAGTGTGGAAGTAATAAGCAATCAACTTCGCCCCCCGGCCAGTACCCTTTCTTTGTTGCTCTAGATTGTATAGCAACTACTATAACTACAGGAATACTATGATGTACTACTAATTAACCATAGGATTAATTTATACACCATGCGTTTTATATTATAAGGGATGTCAAGCGACTCGACTCGAGTCGAGTCGAGTCGACTCGACTCGGACGTTCGCGGTAAACGACTCGACTCGACTAAGGGATTTTGCAAGTCGACTCGATCGACTTGGGGTCTACCGTCGAATATATAGCCGACTCGAGTCGACTTGACCGACTCGACTCGACTTTGACTCGACTCAGGCGCACATATCATCGATTCTGACTCGACTCGACTCGACTCGGGGCCAAGTCGAGTCGAGTCGAGTCGTTGACATCACCATATTATATACTATACGAGTTCCGAGTGTATTAAATATCGTTAATCTCTATTTTCTAAAGGCGACGGTTTACTCTAGCGGTGGTTTTTCGTAGGTTCTGTAGTACCTCTTTAGGAGGACCCTGACGCTTGAAAGCGAGCAGGGCTTCTTCAGCCCCCTGCCTGCGAGCCTCGGTAATTAGTCGCTCGGCCCGTGCCCGCTCTGCACTCAGTGCCCGCTGCAGTTCAGCCATTGCCGCTCGCTTCACATCTTGGACTGCCTCCTCTGCTTCAGTGACCAATTTAGAATAAAAAAAATAGATTAGTTCAACCTTTTATTCATGGGTTTGAAATTAGAAACAAAAAACAGGATCAAGAGAAGAACGATAGACAGATAGATAAACAGATAGATTGATAGATAGATATTTAGATAGATAGATTGACTGATAGGTGGATAGATAGGTGGATAGATAGGTAGATAGATAGATAGATAGATAGATAGACATATAGGCAAATAGACAGGTAAACATATGTAGATAGATAGACAGATAGAAAGATAGATAGGTATATAGATAGATAGGTAGATAGACAGATAGGCAAATAGACAGATAAACATATGTAGATAGATAGACAGATAGAATAGACAGATAGGTTGATTGGTTGATTGATTGATAGGTGGATGGATAGGCAGATAGATATATAGATAGATAGATAGACAAGAGACAGATAGATAGATAGATTGACAAGAGACAGATAGACAGATATACAGATAGTTAGATAGATAGATAGATAGATAGATAGATAGATAGATAGATAGATAGATAGATAGATAGATAGATAGATAGATAGATAGATAGATAGATAGATAGATAGATAGATAGATAGATAGGTACAGAGATAGATACACAAATAGACAGATTAGTTATCGCATTCCTGTTGCTCTGATTTTGAATACGTGTTATCTTATTCATATTTCATGATGGTATGTTCGTAACACAGACTCTTAACAAAAGTAATAGGAATGTAATTAAACTAACGCATGATCTTTTGATGATGAAGTGAGCTTTTGAAACTTTGACTTAATTAGCTACCAAAGCTATAGACTGCGGTATATAAATGTCAAAGAAATAGAGACCTGCTTTGCGTTTGACTTCAGAGACGCGGTCCTCAGTGGCTTTCAGCGTGTGCGCTATAAGTTCACCGGCCTGCCTGCGCAGTTGAGCAGCCTCGAAATTGTAGTCGCGAGTAGCGGTACCGTTTCTACGGGGCCATAGTCCTAGCAGGTCGCTACTGGTCTCGCTAACGGCGCAACGTTGCTGAAGGATTCCCAGTGCTTTACGGGTCTTTTCAACCATGCTCAGTATGCAATTCAGCATCTAAGGATTAATTGTCGGATTGAAATTATTAATGACTCGTCATTTTTCTCGCTAAATGCTCTTGCTTTATCAACTTTAAACATGAATAGTTTTAAAATATTGTTCTTACGGTGTGTATGTTGGTCCATTCTTCATCTGCCTGCAGGTTTTTATTACCCGGTGCGTAAATATCATTTGCCGAGTTAAAGTTTGCTGGCGCTGGTGAGACCGGCTTCATCGGTTGAATGTTGCAGGAATTTGATGGCATCTGTTTAATTACATAGATGGATTTAGATAGATAAATAGATAGATAGTGGGATAGATGGATGGATGGATCGATAAATGGATGGATGGATGAATGGATGGATCGATGGATGGTTGGATGGATGGATGGATGGATGGTACACGAATAGATAGATGGGATGGGTAGGTAGATAGATAGATATATAGATAGATAGATAGATAGTTAGATAGATAGATAGATAGATAGATAGATAGATAGATAGATAGATAGATAGATAGATAGATAGATAGACAGTTGGTTACATAGAGGCAGACAGTTAGGTAGAAGCTATAGCTAAAGCAGTGTGGAACCTGAACGCGGTTATCGAACACATCTCTGCCAGGGCGACCAGTATCGTTAGCCCGCGAAGAAGAGCAGTTTTCGTAGGTCAGTAATCGCGCCATTTCACTGCGTAGTTCCATATTCGGCCGCTTGGGGGTCAATGATGGCGCTGACTGATCAGGAGTCACACAAGCGCTGTGATCCAGGGCACTGCATCAAGTACGAAGAATTCAACGTTGTGTTACAATAAGAATGACATACGAACAAAGTATTGGAAAACCTTGTAGAAGCCCTTCGCTTGCGAGTCCTGCAGACTTCCTGCTGCTGAAAGAACTCCTGAAGATCCGGTTTGTCCGTCAAGTTCAGCTGCAGGGCCATGTTTTCCTTGACGTATTCCAAAGATGTCTATTTCGTTAAAGACAGAATACAAATGCAAATTATCTGTTCTATACGAGATAGTTGAAAGTGTCCATACCTGGTTTGAGAGTTTGGCACAAGTGTCGATCTCCTTCTGGTAAAACGGTAGTTGGTTTTTCAGTAAAGATACTGCAGGAACTCGAAGCTGGTACTTGGTACTGAACTGTATCAGCCTAGCGCATAAGTCATCAGCAGTGATCAATCCAGCCTGAAATGATAGATAGAAGATCGACGATTTGATCAAGTTGGTCGTCTTCTTAATTATCTATCAATTTATATTTAATTACTCTACTAAATCATTCAATGTTATCCTTTCTTTTTCTGAGAATTAGATTTACCCATCGACTGTACGTAAACTGCGCAAACTGTTAAAGGGTTTGCCTTGTCTTAAAAGGTCTCAATAACACAGGTGCTAACCATCTGACGTGTATCTCGTGACACACACACACATACAGGGCAAATCGAAGAAGACCCGCGCGCTGTTATGGTTGAAGGATGATAGGGTGGTGAAAGTACCAAGACAAGAGGAAGGACTGGGGGAGGGGGGGAGTGTGGATACGACTGCACCGGTGTGTGGCAAATTCATCTTATTTAGATTTGTCTGCAAATGGAATTTGGAGACGGGAAATAACACGACTGGGCTGTCGCTTGATATAATATTGAAAGCACGCGGCACACTCATATTAGACATCTTCTTGGCCGCAGCTGTACTACACATGTCGAAGTGTACTTGGTCATCCGGATGCACGTGCTACCTTTCTAATTGCTGCAATCTCTGCTAATTTCCTCTCATTCCAATCTTTTTTTAATATATATATCTCCCTTCGCTCGTTTTCTTTTTCTCTGAAGGACTTTATTGGACATTTAAGGTACGCTGTGTCAACAGATTCTTTTAGCGGTCAGTTTTTTGCCAAAGCCACCTGAACCTCTTATACGTATGTAGTAGACAGTATGAATAGCATCATGGGTTCGCGAATGTTAAAACACTTGTAACTGTTAGTAGTTAGTACTATTAAGGTTTGATGAATAGTGATATCGTTATCACTTTTGGAACACTTTTTAAAGAAAATTTCCCATGTGGGATCAGGATTAAAAGGTACCGTTGCGAAACTACACCTGGTCAAATTTGTTAGATTTCAAAATGTGGATCTATCTGTCTATCTATCTATCTATCTATCTGTCTATCTATCTATCTATCTATCTACCTATCTATCTATTTATCTATCTGTCTGTCTATCTATCTATCTATTTATCTGTCTATCTATCTATCTATCTATGTATCTATCTATCTATCTATCTATCTGTCTGTCTGTCTGTCTATCTATCTATCTATCTATCTATCTATCTATCTACCTATCTATCTATTTATCTATCTGTCTGTCTATCTATTTATCTATTTATCTGTCTATCTATCTATCTATCTATGTATCTATCTATCTATCTATCTATCTGTCTGTCTGTCTGTCTATCTATCTATCTATCTATCTATATATATCTATCTATCTATCTATCTATCTATCTATCTATCTATATATATATATATCTGTCTGTCTGTCTATCTATCTATCTATCTATCTATTTGTCTATCTGTCTATTTGTCTATCTACCCGTCTATGTGTATATCTATCTATTCTATCCATCTATGTATATATCTATCAACGTATTTTGGCTAGTTATCCATTGGTCGATCACAATCTATCCATACTGCATATATCTTTATATATACAATATACGATATATGATGTAATATCTATGTAAGATGTACCATTGCATGCGTAACGGAGTCGACAATGTTGTCACGCTGCTCCGGGATTTCGTTAGCAATCCTGCAGATAGCAGCTAGACATCTCTGAAGATCCTTGGTCTTGTTGGATGAAGTGGGAGTTGCTTCGTTCACCTCGACAGGGCTGTTACCGTTAGCCTCGAGAACCTTGTGAGAAACGGATCCTTCCGAAGGTGACGGTGTGCTGAGGACGGTGCTGTGCGGTGAGAAGCTGTTCCTGTTCATGGGGTCCGGAGTCTTGGTCGCCGTCCGGACTGGCCGGGTTAAAACCAAGGAAACACCCACCGGTTGGCATTGGGGATTCTCTGGCATGGTTCTGTCTTCTTGTCTCGAAGGGCTGCGAAGGAATAAAGAATCAATTTGTGTCGGAAAAAAGTGTCTCCCAAGTCCATATTGAAATGAGGTGGAAGCGCGGGAAGTGGGAGGTTCTCTTTAAAAGGCAGCACATGCGATAGTTTGGGGATCACAGCTGTTCTCAGCAGGCTGTGCCATTCATTCAGCACATGTGTTCAGCGCAAACACACGCAGACATCGCATATGGGTAAAGAGAAATAAGGAAACCGTTTTGTAGCCCAACTTTGCCGTTAGAAGTATAGCGCGCGCCAAATCCAATCACTAATAGAATAATGGCGCCGGTGAATAGCATCAGACGCTCTTATTACTGTTATTTATATTGGCTAATTTTTTATTAGAATATAACGATTCCTTTGTTTCTGCGACGTATCGATTCACCAACGGAAGGAACGATCGCAGAAAGTATGTCGATGTAGCAGTTGGTTCCCACACAGAAAAAGATGCAGAAATACGAATTCATTCTATCTATCTATCTATCTGTCTGTCTATCTGTATGTCTCTCTGTCTATCTGTCTATCTATGTGTCGATCAGTCTATGTATCTATGTAATCTATCTATCTATCTGCCTGTCTGTCTGACTATTTGACTGTCTGACTGTCTATCTATCCATCTATCTGTCTATCTATCCATCTATCTGTCTATCTATCTATCTGTCAAAATATCTATCTGTCGATCTATCTATCTGTCGATCTATCTATCTGTAGATCTATCTGTCTGTCCATTTATCTATCTGTCCATCTATCTGTCGATCTATCTATTATCTATCTGTAGATCTATCTGTCTGTCCATTTATCTATCTGTCCATCTATCTGTCGATCTATCTGTCTACTACCTGTCCACCTATCTGACTGTATATCCATCTATCCATCCATTCATATATCTATCCGTCTTTCCTGATATACCTTTTTTTTTACTTTCTGCAACATATCGACACAGTCGCCAACGGAAGGAATGATTGCAGAAAGTATGGCGAAATATCAGCTGGTTCCCACAGAAAATACGCAGGTGTGGAACGCTGTTTTATGCACTACAAGTGACCGTTTAATTGCTCTCTCAGTCCCAAACACATACAACTGAGCACCTTCTACCTACGCACGCACCCCCGTCTCCACCCTCGTCTCCCACCCCCCACCCCGGAATCCCTGTCTGCCCGAGTTTTTTCCCCCCAATCCCTCTATCGTAACGAGCTGCAATAAAATAACGCTTGCTCGTCAATCACGCGTTCGTGTGAACCAGTAATCATACTTTCATTACGATTACGCAATCTATACGTCACAAACTTTACATTTCAACTAATACTTAATTCACTTAACTATAAATAGAGCCTAATTAGTAATAGTAATAGACTTAACATACTGAATTAATAAAAGTTAAATTTAACCATTAACTTATTAAACTTAACAAGATGTTTGGTAAAATTATAACAAACTGTGTCGGTAATTCGATTAGAATTTCTCAGGGAGCGTTTTTAAACCAACGATTCTATAATCGACTGATGAGTAAAACTTACGAATCTGCTCTGTAAACCGGTAATAAGAAATGCAGGAATTGGCCGAGTGTTAAAGGGCGTCTCAACGGTAAGGAGACCGGGTTTGCACTGATTCGGGCTGCTCGTTGGGTCAGAATAGGAAAAGCGGGACCGAGCGCACGCGTACGGGACGATCACCACACGTACACTGAGAGGCTTGGAAGAAACTGGCTGCGACTTTCCCACGATAAATATTTGCGCCAAAACTGACAGGCCATGCACCCATTATACAAGCCAGTGAGTCTGCATACATGAATGGCAAATAGCAAGGGCCAAAACAAAAACAAGAGAGCCACCACATGAACTTTTCCCATATCACCATCCAGTGCAACTCTTTTATATTCCACGCTTCCTATTTTAGAGGTTAAAGAAGTCGATTTACCCCAGAACTGTTCTGTAAAGTACTTCTTTAGCAGAATAATATAAATTGTTTGGTTAATTTGATGTTAATATGAAGAACAGTTATGAATTAATAGGACTAGTATTAATTTAATTTAATGAATTAAATATTATTAAATAATAATCTGCGCAATTAGTTACAAATTACTGTTATATGTCTATCTTTCTCATTCGTCTATCTATCCATCTATCTATCTAGCTATCTGTCTTGTCTCATTATCTCTCTATATGTCTATCGATCTGTCTAACTATTTGTCTGTTTATCTACCTACCTACCTATCTATCTATCTATCTATCTGTCTGTCTATCTATCTGTCTATCTATCTATCTATCTATCTATCTATCTATCTATCTGTCTATCTAGCTATCTATCTCTCTCTCTCTAACTATCTATCTCTCTCTCTCTAACTATCCATCTGTCTGTCTATCTAGCTCTCTCTCTCTCTCTCTCTCTTTAGCTATCCATCTATCTATCTATCTGTCTGTCTATCTTTCTATCTATCTGTCTGCCTATCTGTCTGTCTATCTATCTATCTATCTATCTATCTTTCTCTATCTATCTATCTGTCTATCTATCTATCTGTCTATCTATCTATCTATCTATATAACTATGTATTTGATCTCTCTATCAATTTGTCTATCTATCCGTCTATCAATCCAACTATCTCTCCCATCTATCTACCTAATTAGCAATAATAAAGGGGAGTGAAAAGGAGTTATTAGAAAGACGTGCTGCACTACAGTCCAAGAGCTTACAAATGAGAAAAGTTTTCCAATAGGAAAACTTCGAAAAGTTGCCAACAATTGGTATAGTGTTTTGGAAGGGAAAAGCTGTCGCCAGCACCAAAGCCAGGGGGGTATTTTCCTCATAAATTTCCACATTTTTTCCCTCTTGTTCTTTCACTTTCGCCTTTTCTTTCGACGAGCTTACTGTTGCTGCTGGGGAAGAATTCAATCTTTTTTATATTTTGCAGTTTTCAAGGGGATTGGCTTTCGAGACCAACTTGCGCGCACCCGGGTATATGCTGGTGTGAGTGACTGAGGTGCGAGTGTATGTGAAGTCCTCTGTGTGTGTGTGTGTGTGTGTGTGTTTGGGAGTTTGAAGAACTCAGCTGGTAGCGACAAGTCGACCATTCTGGGCAACCTGATCAGGCCTTGACCTGACCAAACCACTCGGCGCCCGATTTAATTGCAACGTGTCACGCACACACACCTCTGACGCCGCAGCGTTCACAACAAAAGCCTCACTGTCCCTGTTTAATAGGCCTTCTTCTTCTTCTTACAGCTTTCTGACATAACTTTAGTGAAGTTTCATTTAATCATTGAATGAAAATACTGGATACAGACTAGAACAAAGTAGAACGGGTTGATGAATGGCGGAAAGTTACTGTAATCTGTAAACTTTCGGATTTTTTCTTGGCTAAACTTACAACCCGATTTCAATGAAACTCTAGGAATACATTACGTGTTGATAGGTCTATACTCAGTAATTTTTGGGTAGCCCTATCTTTGAAAGTGTAGGAGCTATAAGCGATCAACTTTTCCTCAGTAACTATTTTTATTATTCTTAGTTGTTATCATTATTATAATTATGTCAAATGATATATTAGGTATTTTATTATGCCTACCCAATTAGTTAAATTTAGACTTTCTGAATTTGAATCACATTTTCTTTTACTGTAAATGGTGAAGGGGGGGGGGAACCTTTTCGGGTACGCGCGCAAATGTGTCTGGCAACCCAAAGTTGGTTACAAAGTGGAGACCAGGTGTTTCACGCCACTCAACAACTGCGTTCCATCTCGGCTCCAGTACTTCCAAGATGGTATTTTTCACAACATTTTCTTGACTTGCCTCAAAAAGTCATCTTCTCCCTATACTTTAAAAAGTCGTTTCCTTGCCAGCGCAGGGAAAAAGGGTTCTTGCTGGGTAAAAGTTGATTGCTTGTTACTCCTACAGTTTTACAGATAAAGCAGCCAAAAAAATACTGAATGTTGAACTAGTAGTTCTTAGTACAGGTGCTAATTTGCACTAAAATCCGTGCGTAAGTTTCGCTACAATAAAATCGTAAAAGTTATGAAAATATTAACAACTCCCGCCGCCATTGAGAACCTTTTATATTTGCACGAGACTTGTACTTGATTGTTCAATTGTGTTCCCAATTGTTTGAACCGGACTAATTACAGAAGCCTTCCATAAGGAGTTCTATTCATCGGAATAATTCTCTCTGTAGTGGAGAAACGACACAGCTGTTCATATCAGGGATTTGGAACTGCAGCGCCTCTTTCATGTCAAAGGTTTTTTTCTCCCCGTCTCCCTCGTTGTTCTAAGACGTGAAATTGCTGACAAAGAACACCTGGTCCACTTACAAGAGCCAACAGTGGTAGTTCGTTGAAAACTAGGTTACTATGATCATAGGAGAGGTTTCGTCGACCATTATAGTCTTCTGACTCTATAGCAGAAGAACTGACGGGATGTTAGGATCGCACCAGCAGTACTGTGGCTGGTTCTTCGTCTGCTATTTGGATACATTTGAAGATAATATCTGTCTTATTATATTTATATTATACTATGATGTAAATGATAATGATATATATACTGATTATGATATGATGTATGTATTTATCTATCTATCTAACCATCTATCTATCCTTCTATCCATCCGCTCATCTATCCATCCGTCCATCTATCCATCCTTCCACCCGTCTAATCATCCAGTCGTCCATCTTTCCATCCATCCATCCACCCGTCCACTTACCAATCCATTCTACTTATCAGTCTATTTACCTAGCTTACTATCCATCCATAACTCTATCAATCTGTATCTATTTAACTAGCTGTCTGTCAACCCATTTATCTATCCATCTATCAATTTACCTTTCCATCTTTCGGTCCACCTATCTATCTATCTATCTATCTATCTATCCATCCTTCCATCCGTCTAGTCATCCGGCCATCCATCCTCCATCCATCCACCCATCCCTCTGTCCATATCTCTATCTATCTATTTAACTACATGTTTCTCTATCCATCTATCAACCTACCTTTCTATCTTCCTGTCCATCTATCTGTCTATCCATTTATCTGTTTACCTATCTATATGTCTGTCTGTCTATCTATCTATTTAACTATGTGCTTGTCTATCCATCTATCTATTTATCTAACCATCCTTCCATCCATAGTCATCCGGCCATCTATCCTCCATCCATCCACCTATCCCTCTGTCCATCTCTCTGTCTATCTGTTTAACTATATGTCTGTCTATCCATCTATCCATCCATCTATCAATCTACCTATCTGTCTTTCTGTCCATCCATCTGTCTATCTATCTATCTGCCTGTCTGCCTGTCTGTTTGTTTGTCTGTCTATCTATCTATGCACTTATCCATCCTTCAATCCATCTAGTCATCCAGCCATCCATCTTTCCATCCATCCAACCATATTTCTATCCGTCAGTCTTTCTATCTATCTACCTATCTCCCATTTATCTTCACACGAGTAACTGAAATCATATGGAGCATGCTCTAATCATTATTAACCTAAGGATTTTACGTTCTACTCCTTGTAAAAGCTTATGTTTAAGAATGCGGCGTAGATGATAAGTATCTATTCCAACTCGTCTAAGGAGAGAAAGAAGAGAACTTTTAGAGAAAAAGCAACTGTCAGGGTTCTCACACGAACAGAGCCGGGGAGCGTTCATCTGCGTATTACAGTTTACAAAACGGACAAGGATCTATATTGCTGCTGATGCTGGTTTTCTATGGCGCATTATCAGCAGCAAGCAGCAGCACATGTGGAGTATATCTCTTCGAGTTTTACACAAGAATCTACTTCGCTTTACACGTTAAGAAGATCCCAAATCCAGGAGGAGACAGAAAAAATACTGGTTTTGTGCGAGGCTAGAAAGAATTGGTGGCACTCCGTGTCTTCCGTGGGAAAGTGTACTGCTGAGTTTCGCCCTTGCATGTTCCTTTCACTTTTTCCACATAACTTTAAGGAGGCACGGTTCTTTGAGAACAATGAAAGGTCTTCAGTGAAACTATAGAAGTTGCTGTTTTTGTCTTCGATGGTTTATTGTAGACCAGGTGAACCGTGATGTGTTATGCATGGAAAAGGTATACCCTGAATGCGTTTATGTGTGTAGCAACTTCTGTCTGTCTAACTATTTACCTCTCTATCTATCTATCCGCCTTTCATTCATTCATCTATCAAGCCAGGCATCCACATACCCATCCATTCTATTATTCTATTTATCCAATTAGTTAATTATATGTATAACTGTCTGTCTGTCGATTTACCTAGCTGTCTATCTATCTATCTATCTATCTATCTATATGTCTAAATGTCTACCTATCTATCCGTCTACCTATCCATCTATCTTCCCATCTACCTATGGATTTATCTGTCCATCTGTCGATCTATCCCACCATCCATCCACCTGTTCATATGGATAGCCACCTGTCTATCTATCTATCGATCCCCCCATCCTTCCATCCATCTAGCCATACCCGCCAGCCATCCATCCGTCCATCCATCCATCTACCTATCGATCCATTCTGTCAATTAACTATCTATCTATCTAGCTGGGAAACTCTAAGTCTGCAATACATCACTAGACATTATGAAACCAGCAGAAAACCTATGGGCCAGAACCTGCATATGCAAGTGGCACAAGCACATAGTAGCAGCGGTGGAACGGACGAGACTGAAAACCACCTGACTCGATTCCCATCCAGCGGGTATAACATTATAAACTCTTGGCCACAAGTTTTCCTCCTCTATACTCCCCACAAACGTCACCCCCCCCC
>JAIQCU010001477.1:0-20198 GCA_022114935.1 Leptestheria dahalacensis
CTATTACTACTATGCTACAACTACTACTACTACTACTACTACTAGAACAACAGCAATTACTACCGTTACTATTGTTACTACTATACTACTACTAACTACTACTATTATTACTACTACTACTACTACTATTACTACTATACTACAATACTACTACTATTAATTCTATTACTACTGTTACTAGTGCGACTACTTACTATTGTTACTACTAGTGCCATTATTACTTCTGTTACTATGATCCATTACGACTATGTCTTCCTTTCTCAAGAAACCAAATCAGTTTTGTTTCGTTTTATATTATCTGTTAGTTAACCTTTAGAAGTACTTTGGTTAACTTAACTGTCTGACATGAATTTAACTATATTGTAATTTAGCAGTTATTTTTTTTTCCATGTAGAGTTTCATTTCATGCTGGGTACATTTTTAGTCTTGGGAACAATTTCCCTATAGTTTTTGTAATTAAAAAAAAACAATGTTCCCCCTATTGGTTTGTCCCATTTACCACGATGGTTAAATGGCACCCACATATAGGCGAACTCTTTCTTACAACAGGAAAACGTAACAATTGAATGGGAATAACAATTTTAATTCCTGGTCATTAGGCTATTTATTAGCGGATCGAGGCTACGATGTGTGGCTGGGAAACGTCCGCGGCAATACCTACTCGAGGAACCACACGACGCTGAATCCTGATGACCAGGCCTTTTGGTCTTTCACGTAATTATAATTAAGTTTCATTTACTTTATCAACATTATAGGCGTTACATTAGTGCTTAAAAGCGTAAATACGATATTATAGGTAATGCCCTTAATATCCAAATATAGTCCTATGCTTATTCTGAACAGCCATGACCCGATCGTCAGGGGGGGGACCATATTTTGATACCTAAATTTGGTCCCCATGGTAGAAAAACCGTATTACTAAAATTGGCACTTGAACGTAAAACCTGTTCTCTACGCAGTTGGTTTATCCGCATTTAATTGACCTTCATTTAATTTGGATGTGTTAAAGCTGATTGTCCAAGCGATGTGAAAGCATTTTCTTGTCAAAGCTATGGATAACGGTATTTCAGTGTACCAAACATTCTTGGCGGGAAAGTAAGTTGTCGAAGCAGTTTGTGGAAGTCTGAACCGGATTGAAAACTTGAGATTAAAAGCAAAATAACAAAACAGGAGTAAGTACAGGATAATGCAACATATTTCAAATGGATGTGCTTTATATTAATGGTAAAATGCCTTTAAGTACTTACTATAGATTCAGATAGATAAAAAGATAGATGGATAGATAGGTACATAGACAGACAGACAGACAGACAGACAGATAGATACAGATAGATAGATAGATAGATAGATAGACAGACAGGTTGACAGACAGACAGATAGATAGATAGATAGACAGATAGACTGGCTGGTAGATACGTTTGTTCTAGCAATGAATAAAACGTGTTGTTTTCTTCAGTTGTAGTTGTGTGCTAGTTGATTTACTTTCCCGTTTTACTTCACGTAAAATATATCCAAATTTTCCAAAATATCCAAGTTTTGATGTTAATTAAGATAGATTTACGTTTCCAGTTTTGACCATATGGGGAAATTTGACATCCCAGCCTGCATTGATTACGTCCTGCGACAGACGGGCCGTGAGAAACTGACTTACATCGGACATTCGATGGGCACTACGATCTTTTGGGTAGCCATGTCTACTTTCCCCGAGCTGAATGCCAAAATCGAAGTCATGGTCGGACTGGGACCTGCTGCTAGTACCTCGAATATTAAAAGTCCCATCAGGTTCTTTTCACCGTACGTGGACAAAATCCTGGTAAAAATGATATCTTCGATAATATCCTCACCTTCCTAATCATGAGATAGATAGATGGATGGATAGATAGATAGATAGATGGATGGATAGTTAGACAGATAGATAGGTTGATAGATAGATGGGTAGATAGATAGGTGGATGGATGGATGGGTAGTTAGACAGATAGATAGGTTGATAGATAGATACATAGATAGATAGGTTGATAGATAGACCGATAGATACATAAATAGAAGATTGATAGAGTGATAGATACATAGATAGATAGATAATAAATAGCTAGATTGACAGACCTATAAATAGATAGGGTGATACATAGATACATGGATTGATAGACAGACAGGTAAATAGAGTGACAGATAAATAGGTAGGTAGATAGATAAACAGATGGCTAGATCGGCCACGGCATCTTATTTTACGAACTGAGCCAGTCTATATAATTGGTAATTAGTTGAAGAATCTTAATTAAATTGACTAGAATTACCTCCGTTTGAAACAAACACGGGTATTTCTACCTCACGACGGAATGACGAGAAAGATTCAGGACGTCCTCTGCAGTAATTTCTACTCAAAGGCGCGCTTCTGCCAAAACGCCATTTTCTTCCTCACGGGTTCCAATCCTAGCGGTTTCAACACAGTAAGTTACAAATCCAAATATTTCCATTGGAAGTTTCCATCTAAATTAGATTAAATTACAAACATAATTAGTAAAATCGATGGCTAATATTGAATCCGATTGCATAGAATATCCTTTAACATATCTGTTTTGTTTACGTGCAGACCATGATACCGATCATCAATGGACACAACCCAGCTGGAACGTCCATCTACACAGTTGCTCAATTCGCCCAAGGACATAACTTAAGTACCGTTTAATCCTTTTCTTATAACTTGAGCTGTAACCGATAAAGAATCTCAATTTGCATTACAACAGAGCCACCGAGATTCTTGCATTACGATTGGGGCTCGGCCATGAATCTCCTCCTATACAACCAAACAACACCGCCCGAATACGATCTGAAACGCGTCACCGCTCCCGTCTACCTGTTCTGGGGGCAGAACGACCTGCTCACTGTACCCGAGGTACTTGAAATTGCAAAACAGAATTCAACATTCCACTTGATTTCACTGAGAACAAAGGGTGATAAACAACTGAATCTGTAATCTAGGACGTTGCCTGGTTAGCCAGCAGGCTGGGCAACTTGAAGGCATCTTCCCGTGTCGACTGGGACCACTTCAATCATATGGATTTCTTATGGGCCAGCAATGCTAAGGAACTGCTGTACGACAAGTTGTTTACTTTACTTCCCAGTCCTTCATGACTCGTTCTTTACACTGAAAAAATGTGTTGTTAATTTTACTAATTGATTAAAATTATTGTCGTATTGTCATTGTAAAGCTCAGGTTAATAAACCCCCCGCCAAATATTTGTCGAATTATCTTTCCATACATGTCGTCCCCTGTCAGTCTCTCCAACAAAATAAACGATTTGATAGAGTATCGATATTTTTTAAATTAAGATGATACTCAAATGGTTTTATTATAATGTCCAATGTTCTGTGCAGCACTTGCACCAATGGCGAAAGAACACGCTGAATAAGTTACACAAAATTTTGAGGCAACGTAATGAAATCGGCTTCAATAACAGTGTCTCTTCATTCTGAATTATCAAGTTCTGATTAATATTATTATTATAAATGGGAGTTGTTACTCGCGCTCTCAGTTGAGCAAATCAAAGAGGTTGATATTATCGAAGGGTCCCGGCGTTGCTTGTTGCTGTGGCGGCTGCTGAACAGCGTTGGGCTGTGGCAATCGACCGGCAGTGTTGGGCTGCTGCTGCTGTTGAGGCTGCTGCTGCATCATCATCACTTGCTGCAAAGTCGATTGCTTTTCATTAGTTAAATCGTGTAACTAATTCAATTGAGACTGCTGAAAACTTGCCTGTGGGCGGAACTGCTGCTGATTTTGCTGCTGGTTTTGCTGCTGCTGCTGCTGCTGTTGCTGTTGAAGTAAATGACGCAGCCCTGGATTGGCTTGCATTCCGCCGGGACGTACGAGTCGCTGCTGGGCAATCTGAGGCTGCGGAGTCCCCGGGGCGATGACGGACTGCTGCTGCTGCTGCATGGGATGCACTTGCACTCTTCGCTGCTGTTGCTGCTGCTGCGCTTTAAGCTGTAGCTCTTTCTGCTGGGCTGCTTCCAAGGTCTGCTGAAGCTGCTGTATCTTCAGCAGGTTCTGCTGTCTTTCCACATCCAACTGCGACAGAGCTGGTCGAGGTGTTGCACCTGCTGGGGTCGGCGCTGGTGTCACAGGTGCGCTGGGCTGCTGAAGAGGAGCCGCCGCTGTCGACATTGCTACTCCTTGCTATTTCAGTAACACAAAGTCTGTTAAGCGTTCGTTTTCTATACTATTTAACGTAATGTGATCTTATGTTTCATTCACGTAATTTTATTGATTCTGTCGTTAACTAATCAAGTAATATTATTATTATTATTCGGTCACGTTAATATTTCAGTACACGAGGCATTATTCCGGGTTTGGAGTAGCAAAGATAAGGGATAATTAATTGTAAGTATACAAGAGATTATAAATTATGGTATTACATTACTTTTAATAGCAGTATTATTAATAATAATAATATAATAAATAATAGGATCGGAAAGTTTAATGAACAAATGAGCATGTCAGAGGGGTAATATCCCTCGACTTGTTCCTTAAAGTCAAACGGTAACATCGGCCACTCCTGCACAGCTCCTATGGCACGCTTGTTCAGTGAACCGCGACGACAGAAGTACGTCACGTGTTCTCTGTTCTCGTGCCATTTACTGCCCTACACATCATCTTAAAACGCATATATTCAAGATTAAATGAAATAGATTACTTGCATATTATTCTGAATAGGGACGGGCATGTTCTGCTGCTGGTTCAGATTGGCTGGAACAGTCACCTGCCCACCACCCAATGCTAACGAATGGGTCTGCGTCACGAGAATGCTGGAACCAGGCGGGCCTGGAGCTGGTGATCCGGCTACAGGTGCGGCTCCCGGTATCTAAAAAGAAAATTTATTTGCTCGGTTAACAGAGTGTCCAACTTACAATGATAATTTCAAGTTATTTAGTTTAAAACATAATTTCATGTTTAACTACAATTTATTGTAACATTTATTATATCAGTATAAATTAAATCAATAAATATGCCAACTGCCAAACTGATCTTTGAACAAACTTAACAAAAGGGTAATTTATATTCTCAATTTAACTGGATAAACACCGCGATTTTAACTTGCATTTAATAAATCATATCAATTAACGCGAACGAACGAAACGAAACTTTAGTTAACCTCACTTAATTCTGTTAGTTTACCTGCTGTTTGGTTTTCTGCTGCTGAATTATTTTCCGAATCCTGTCGACGAAGCCAGCTTGGTCATTAGGGATGAACCCGACGTACGCTCGTTTCTCGGGGCTAAGAATCAATTGTTTCGTTTCATTTAGAAAGAAAAACGTGGAGGGGGGAAGGGAATGAAAACGACAATAGAAATGGACGATACCTATAAAGCAGTAGCAGCACTTTGATATCACACGCCTGGGGGCTCGCCACGCCGGTGAAATGCACACAACCAGCCTAGGAGAGAGAACATCCCAAGGATAATTTTTAAAAAAAAGGGCTGCATATTGCATTTTATGATAATAGAATTAACGCTTTTTAACATTTGATATAAATTTACCATAAGAATAAATTATGAATGCACCTAAAGAACTAAATCAGATTATAACAATGATACAATATTATAAATTAGTGATAAAATAAACAGTACATAATAAAATACATTGAAAAAGAGCAAAATTGATAGTTGAATCGAAGAATACTTAACGAAATTGAAAGGAATGATAATGTGATAATAGTAAAAGGAGGCGTCGTTTAACAATGTACGCTACTTACAAAACTACTACTCATGACTCGAGAAAGCGATTCCAGAGCTTCGCACTCCTGCGGTATGAAGAAAACCGACTTGGCATTGCGGAAATGGGCCCCGCCGAAGTTGCTGATTAAGGATTTGGGAATCAGCTGCATTAAGAGTTTCTGCGGCCAATTATCTGCCTTCCTGCATAACAACGAAAGAGATATACGTTAGCACAAAAACTAAATACTTTAAAAAATTAGCAAGTCATTTGACTGTTTTAGCCGAAAAAATTATCCCTCTTGAGTTAATTTAACTTATGTCTAAGGTATTCCCTACCAGTGATAACGAGTATATCAACGATAATAAGGTCAATTATCGAACTTGAGTTAACGATATCATTAACTGAATGAAGATGTAAGACAAACAGTTAGAAATCGTCTGAAAATGGTTACACTTCTGTTTCTCCGTTCATGACGACCGAAGTGACCTGGCACGACACTTGACGCGACACTTTTAGCGGATCCCGTGTCTTTTCCTGCCACTCTAAGACACCCTGCCAAATGACCTGCCGCTCACGACTCGGGCCCGACAGATTATCTGGTGAAGAAACATGATTATCAATAACAGATTAATAATAATAATAATAATAGAAAGAAGAAGAAATTCATAAAGCGAAATGTTGTTTGACTGAATTGGTTAAATTGTTTGATTGAACTCGATGGCTTTTCTGATTGGATACCTTGAGGCGCCTGCTGCCCTTGCTGGGGAGACTGCTGAGCCTGCTGCTGCTGCTGCTGCAAAGGTTGCTGCTGTTGTTGCTGTTGCAAGGCTACGCCAGTGTTCGGCCCNTATATATATATATATATATATATATATATATATATATATATATATATTAGTAGTAAATCAAACATTTATTTCATTTAGCTGATATACTTTTATGATATATTGTTAGTACCATTTGAGTAAAGTTCCAGTACATAAACATTCACATGTGACATGAATAGGAAAAAAATATAAATGTATATACGTAATGCAAATATTATAATGAATAGTAATTAGAAAATAGGACGGTAAGCACTAGTAATAATGCAGGTCATAAAGATACGTTTATGGCAAACTGCGCACTACTACAGTTACTAAAATTTATTTTAATTACTATAGTAAACTATCAACCCGTACAGAGGGGTGATGGACATTATTATGTTCAATAAAACAGCTAACAGTGAATACACACCTGGTCCTTGTAGCATGGGGTTCACGTTTATTGGCATGTTCTGGTTGAGCTGGTTCTGCAGGCCAAGCTGCTGTTGTTGCTGCTGCTGCTGCGGCTGTTGAGGCTGCTGCGGTGGCTGCGGCGCCATCATATTGCTGTTGGGAATGGGGCTGGGGCCTAAATATGAAAAACGACCTTTAATGGGTGGAATTTAACTAGAATTAAGTTTAATAGCGCAGTTAAAGCCATCACGTTGTTTAAAAATGAATAAAAAGGGTACCCATAGGAAAATTCATCGCCTGGGGTTGTTGTGGCTGTGATTGCTGCTGCTGCTGTTGCTGCTGAGCTTCCAAGGCTAGCTTCCTAGCAATAGCTTGTTGTTGCTGCTGCTGCTGCTGCTGTTGTTGCTGTTGCAGTGTTAGACCTTGCATCTGCGCAGGATTCTGCATTCCTGTGTCATAAAAACAAGATTACATTTCCCCTCAAAAATACAACAAGTAGATATCGCCCGTAGTATCGTTGGACAACTCAGAAAATGTGGTTTCCAATTCACAGAAGGACTCGAGGATGTTGAAAACAACCGAATCAACCGCTCATTTATCCGTTCATAAAACATCACAGTCGCCATCTTTCAGTACGGTTTCATCAAAATAACTTGTTTGTATGTGTCTTAAGTAAAAATTAAGAAACCTTGAAGTTGCTGCTGTCCTGGCAGCTGATTCATCAGGCCTTGGGTTTGCGCGGCAGGATTAAACGGGCGCATGGCCGGTTGCTGCTGAGGAACAATAGACTGCCCTTGCTGTGACTGCTGAACTTGCTGCTGTGCCGGCATCATATTCAGCTGTCCTGGTTGCTGCTGTGGCTGACCCGGAGACTGCATGGGCCAGCGATTTGGTGTGGGTCCCCTAAGACGTGCCGAAGCGTCGCCCGGAACCATGTTGGGTACAGGGTTGCGAAGAACGACGTTGGGGGCACCGGGACCACTGACCGCCATACCTAATTTCATTTTTGTCTTTAACTTTATTCATATTAAAAATAAACAAATAAACTGCATCATATTTAAGTAAATAAGGAAATAAATAATGATACAAATATGTAATAAAAATAAATTTAAAAAAATTCAATTAAAACAAGACGAAAAATCAAAAAAGGATAACCAATAAAGACTATACAACGCTAGTCGAACGTTTGAAAGCGACGAGCTGTCGCCAGGCGTCATTGGCTTCAGCTGCGGGCTCGGAGGAGCGTTCACGGGCATGGGACCGGGAGCCGCTCCAGGCGGGACTGACATGGACGTGGCCACGACGGCCGATTCCTGCAGGCTGAAACCTCTGAGGAGCACGAGATGCCTAGTGTCTTTCATGTAATGCTTCGCAGAAGCCATCTGGTAGTCTCCACCTGCTTTTTCATACAGGGCGACCCATGTCGGTATCCGCCTCGGGGAGATGACGCTCAAACTGACATCTTGGTCTGCGAAAACAGAGGCAACTTGTTCCAAGTGCAAACCTTCAAAATCTGGGATATTCATAACTGGCATGGAGTAGGGTGGAGATGAGCAAAGGGTAATGCAGAATTTCTGCGAACTTAAACTGGGATCGCGAAGGGCGGTAAGATCTCGGAAGCAGTGAAGGGCAGTCGCCAATCCTTCGGCGAGGAAAGCGTGAAACTCGGCTCCTCCTCCCGAGTAGTCGAGCTTGTCCAGCAGGCCAAGCAGCTTGTTGGGACTGCGGAATGGGCCGTAGCAGTCGACGGGGCAGGCGGGAAGGTGGTCCGACGAATGGTACACGACGAGAGAGTAGAGTGTGGCGAAACGTTCGGATCCCGTCTCTTTCTCGTCCGCCACGGGCCCACCATTGAAGTGTTCGATGGTTGGAATGATGTAATTCACCTTGAGTTCATTCAGATAGGCGCCGCATGCTGCTGTACCTTCCAAAACGAAGATCACATCGTTGGTGATTGCGCTTTCTGAAGATACAACCATCTTTCAAACTGTATTTGAAGTTTAACGTCAGAAAGGTTGTTTAATTTGTAGCCTTTTAAATAGCTTTGTGAAACGGCGCTACATAAGGTTAACCATAACAAGTAATGAACCAAAGAGCTTCGAACACAAGAGCAATTGATGAAATGAGGTTGAGTTGAGACAACACAACAAGAGGTGTGCGGTTGCGAGCTCGACGAGGGTCGTGGATAAACACCTCTAAGCCCCAACCCAACTGTTCTATCTAAGCTGATTTAGATTACCAAATACCAATGGTAAATGGTGTAGCATTAACACACAGCCAACTTTTCATTCAATCCTTCTTATGTAACTTGAATCCGCGATAAAACTAACCGAATTAAATGAAAATTATCTTTAATGTTATATATATATAAAAATAGGACGTGAACTATATCGAACTTTTTATTATTTGAATTAAGGCAATCTGGCAACTGTGGGACTTGGGTTACCCGAAACAATCTAATCTAGCAGACGAACCAATTTTGACGTTTCTTTTGAAATTCTTGCAAACCCAACAAACGCTTTATCATCGTCAATCGCAAAGCAGCGTCGAGGTACGAAAACATATCTCGTTTTCACTTTCTAACAAAACACAAGGTAAGACATGTTAAGCAGATACAAACTTACTGTAATTAACTTAAAATCCAGGGCTAGTTTTGCGACATCGCACTGGTACAACCGAAGATAAGATAATCGCATTAAATTTAAACTATGGATTAAACCAAATAGTTCTGCGAACTTGTTTGCACGTCGAACTTCCAGAACGATTCGTATAGATATTTGCTGGAGCGTGAAGTCTCATGTCGAACGCTTCTGTGTTGCGTCAGAAAGCCTTCTGCAATCAGTCGCCAGTGCAATTCTCTGACTGTAAAGTTTCTAGACCTAACGGATTGTTAAGGACAGGCTGATTCAAGAGTATTATATTACTTTTAAAGTCCAGGTCATTAAATACAATTACGTATAGAACTGATGTTAAGGATACACACGATGGGAACGATTTTCAAGAACTGCAGTGGCAATAAAGAATAATTCTTATTCAGGTGGAATTAACATGACCTTGGTACGTTATACATCCTCGAGTAAAAACCGATGTCCAACAATATTACCCGCATTTTCAGTGTCATTAACGAGAGTAACAACATCCGTGCTGATAACCAAACCGTTATTAGCTAGTATGCAATATTAGTATCTGCTATTAACTTAACAATAATAACGAGAGGAAACTTGTCTCCATGCAAACTAACAGGATTGAAGTTCCCTCAGGCAGGGCCACTGAAAAACTTGGTCAATTCCAAACGAACAGTTGGATCACGTGACAACAAATTCCAGTCGTATTTACACGGGTTCTATGCTTTTCGTTCCAGAAGCAAACATTCGTTTAAAAAATAACATCATTGGATTTGTAATAACATATATATAAGTACAATTATCATACAGCAAAAATTGATTTCGGTTAATACAGTTTGTGAATGCTAAGAACCTGAATTTAAGGAAGTAATCGTGACGGTGAGTCTATATGCACTTTGTCTAGGCCGGTTTGAGTGTAAAGTTTAAAGCTTATCTCGAGTTCACGGGGGAGGGGTTGATCCAGTTTGCGAGCTGAAAAACAATGTTGCTAGGTACCACCAGGACCAATCTTCAAGCGGCCAGAATGGCGACTGTAACCGGGTATGTCTGCATTCTATTTTTCCTAACATAGTTATCAACTTAATTAACCGATGTTTTGAAAACATTAATAAGGGTTTAGTATAGAATATTAGTTAATTGAAGTTTAATTCATATCGTAATTTATTACTGAAATTGACTGAATTGAGGTGAGGTTTAATTAATGCTTTGGTTTGCGATAAATTTGTATTCAACTTTGAAATGTGTCTGAGATGTCAATTAAAAAAAATCAATTAAAATGTGAAATTGAATATTTGATGCAGGTGGTTTACGACGGCAGTCGAAGCTGCGAAAGCTGGTTCTGAGAGCGAGGCTAAATACGACGGGGTTCTTCTGGTGTCTGATTCGCTCAACGCTGTCGGTGACTATTCCAGCGATCTGCTTAAACAAGCTAAGGTAATAGCTAGTACCAATGAGCGAATCTATTTCATCGACTATTATTTTAATTGCGTTACTATTAATTAATATTATCATGTTCATCATTATTGAATAAGATATTGAACAAGTCGATAAACGATTTGTCCAGTTAGGAAACGGCTTCTTTTGCAGTGAAATGATTGTAGATTTTGACACGGAATATCAGTTTTGCGCAGTTCAGATAGTCTGCGATGGAAATCGTTCACGTGAAAGGCAAATTTAAAAAGTACACACGGAAAAATACCGTTATGACGAGCGCGAGCGTGGTGTTAATATCAAGATAGTCACGTGAGAACCTGCGAGATGTCGAGAGTATCTTTTAACCACAATAATTAAGTATTTTATTACAATATACTACAGTTTTAAAACTACGAGTTAAAAAATGTACTAAGAGGTAGGACCGCATACAGCCCAGGGCATTAACCTAAGCATTTTTCATATGCCGTATACTTTAGCTTAAGACGAAGTTTTATGATTGAATGAATACAAATTGAAGACAAGTTAACTGAATTACAAGAATGCGTTAAAGGTATTAAAGTCAAGGTGAAAACCGTGTTGATCACTTCAAAACCTCCTTGACTCAAACCTCGCTTGACGCGTTGTTTCAGTACTGTCCAACGTAATTTGTACTTGTATAAAAGTCCATAATGTAATTAGGTATTCATTGCATATATTGGTATATATAAGAGATAGATGGATACAGAGATAGATAGATAGGTAAATGGATAGATAGACAGATAGATAGATGGATAGATCGATAGATAGATAATTAGATGGATAGATGGGTAGAGAGATAGAGAGATAGGTGGGTAGATAGACAGATAGATGAATAGATGGACACATGGAGATAGATAGATAGATAGATGGATAGATAGGTAGATATAATCAGCCGGATAGATAGATAGCCTAAATAGCCAAATAGCTAGTAAGATGGATAGATAGATAAATAAATAGATAGATAGATGGACGGGTAGTTAAATATATGTATATAACACTCGTAATCTGTGTACTTTATATTGTTGTGCTGAACAGTTTAAAAGTTCATCCAAAAAGCTTAAAACGGTGACATGACAAGTTGCTGGCGGATTAGCCTTTTCGCGATGATCGTTATTGGCATTCCTCGTTCTACGCCCACTGCTGTTTTATGGGTAATTTTTTAAAAAAGAGGAACTGAAGGTTATATTGTCATAATAATTAGATTTATTTACCTTAGGTTATGAAAAAAAATCAGTTTAACAAATCACAGATGATCTGTCTGATTGAGCGAAAGATCAATACTTGAGGAGATGCAATTTACAAATTCACTTGTGTTTTTCAACATCTGAAATGCGTTAATGAAAGGGTATTTCAGTCTCAACTAATACACTGCCTGTGTCGTTTTGTGATCCGACATTTCACCGCGGTTAAATGTCGACAGTGAATTCAATATTCCACATGTGATTGGGTTTTCAGTAACTCTTAACTTAGCTCTATGATGAAGTGTTTACTTCCAGTTGCATAGTACTGTTGATTAGCCGTCGCTAGAGTTTCACGAATCACAGACGATTTGGTTTGCTTATCGGTTTTTAAGCTGTTTTCAGCATGTCATTCAGACGAGATGAGTTACAAATCACCGAAGCGTTATCTGAATAGGACTTTGATCATTTCAGCTAATTTGTCCTTCTTCAGTTTGATTCCAGTTTCGAGCGTGACGGTGGACTGGTGATATCCTCCACCGTTCCGTCGCAGCGTTTGATCTACGCTCCCACAGGATCGCTGAACAAGGACTACGATGACGTACGCCGTTATGGGGAGGCTGGTGCCAAGGCGGTCAAGAGGTAATTTATTTAGATTATTATTATTATTATTATTATTTTAATTATCATTAATTTGATGTAACCAGTTCAATAATAGTTCGATAGAACTAATTGCTGCCAATTGCTTTTTTGTAACCGTTCTCAGAGCTTTGAGCTGTGGCATTAAGAAACCCCTACTAACGTTCAGCCCCGTTTCTTCGCGAGGCGATCACAAGCACGGACAGTTGGTTGGCATCCTGGGAGCTTTGCATTCTCTCTATGTGGTAAAACTGATTGGTTCAATCTCAGCTGCATTACGTAATTTAACCGGTGTAACATACAGTTTCGGTCCTGTGTGGTCTTTTAAACTGAAATTCACTTACAACAATCCTTGAATCCTTCATGGATTGGATTATCCGAATTAATATCCAACTTTGATTGATTTAACGTAAATTAAGTAATTTTTACATGAAATTACCGAAATGTAAAATTAGCTTTAAAATTAAAACTTATTTATTTATGGTCATTCATTATGCAGTAAATTGTTTTATTTCCGATGATGCATCCAGATTTGCGCATCAAGTTTCAGTGTTATTGATAAAGGTTTGATTATGGATAATCAAGTCATGCAACTGAGGTATCAAATTTGGAATTATCTTTAAACTGGTTAAATACTTAGATAGTTTCTCATTTGCTAATTTTACGTTCTGATAAACTAAAGAAATCTAGTTCTAAATACTGTCTTTGAAAAGATATAAAACCATAGTAAGTTAGTTTCTTTAAAAAATGATGTTATGTTGACCAGCCTTTGGAAATTCGAGAAGCTTACCCCGATAAGCAGCTCAAAGTCGATCACCTGGGCATCGTCTCGAGCGCGGACCTTGTCAACTTGGCCGCTTCCCTGGAGCGAGGTAGGATCGTCGGCCGCGATATCGGAGGTTCTGACCCGGAGCGCATGGCACCGCCCAATGTCGAGGAGTACGTCAAGGAAACCTTCAGGGGATCGTCGATATCGATGGAAGTTGTATCGGACGTGGCCGTATTGGAAAAGGAGTACCCCCTCTTTGCCGCTGTCAACCGATGCGCTAGTGGTAAGTACGGCACCTGGAACGGTTCCAGGTACCGAATGGAAAATTTAATGGCAAAAAAGATCGAATTAAAATGTATTTCAATATAAATTACGTAATATGCAACTAAATGATATGTAATTAAAAGGATTCAGCTATTATATTTAAGCCTAATCTAGTTAAGGTTGTGGTGTGATTATATTTAATGTTTTACATCGTTAGTTGTTTCGAGTCGTTCAGGCAAAGTCAATCTTACATTTGTCGACAAGTTTCAGTGATGCGCTAGTTTTCCAGTCTACCGTTCAGTGATGTTATTCCTAGTGTTATTGTACCTAGAGTATTATAATCTGTATAGATCAAATACCTGGCTAACTTCATAGATACGTCAATTAAAGACGTTGGAATTCAGTATTCGTATCTGGTGGTGGTTAATTTGCTATTCATATTAGTGTATTTCAAGTTGAGTTTTGTTATGTTGTAATTCGGTTTCTTTTGTTATTGCTTTAGGCGTTGAACGGCACGCTGGTCGTGTGATCTACCTGCGCTACAAGGCCACTGGCAAGGCTGAAAAAACCATTTACCTCGTCGGTAAAGGAGTGACTTACGATACGGGTGGTTGCGATATCAAAGCCGGAGGAGTTATGGCTGGAATGCACCGCGACAAGTGCGGAGCAGCTGCTGTTGCGGCTTTCATGAAGGTATCGTTAAAATTAAATTGAGTGTTATCTAATTCCACTGTATATTGGATTGATTGAATTCGACATAAACTAATTTGAATATCTATTCTGATACCGAGTTTTCCGTCTTGTGCTGCAGGTTGTCGACGAATTGAAGCCGCAGAATGTCGATGTGGTCGGCGCCTTGTGCATGGTGAGAAACAGCGTCGGATCCAACGCGTATGTTGCTGACGAGATCATCACTTCACGAGCTGGAGTTCGTGTCCGCGTTGGAAACACCGATGCTGAGGGCCGCATGGCTATGGCCGATGTCCTTTGCAAGGTAATTTTAATGAGATGCGCTAATTTGCACTAATTGACTTGAACTGAGGAAACGTCTGGGAAGATTATATCATATACAACCTTAAAGTTGAAATGCAAACAAGGTAATTTTATTAAATACAACATAATGTATATTAATTAAGTTTGTATTATAATACAATCTTATTTAGTATTCACTATAATTTATATTAGCCACCGATCATATATAAACCGAGTTGCTGCCTAAACAAGCATTTATATTAATAAGGAATTAACTAGTTAATTAAAAAAATTAATAGTAATTAATTAAATGATTTCTCTTTATCCAGCTGAAGGAAGAAGCTCTGCACGCCGTCAACCCTCAGCTGATGACCATCGCTACCCTGACTGGCCACGCCTGTTTGGCCGTCGGTGATGGCTATTCCATTATCCTCGACAACGGACCAGCCCAACAGAAGGGCGTGGCTAAGGGTGTCCAGCAAAGCGGGCATCTCATTGGTGATCCGTTTGAAGTGAGCACCATACGTCGCGAGGATTACGAGTTCCATAAAGGTAAATTCGGTGCAATCTGTCCAAGTCTGAATAATGAATTAACATAATATCATTATAACTTGTTTACATTAGGTTATAGATTATGCAATTGTGGAATTTTCAGAACTCGACATTCTGATCCTTCTATTACGGTTTCTATTAGTTATCTCGGTGACTGAACACAATTAATTAGTGTAAGTTAATTAACGTACAGACTTTCTTTACAGCTTAATGTTGAACGTACAATTCTTGCAGGAAAGTCCGAGTATGAAGATGTGCTGCAGTGTAACAATGCACCTTCATCGCGTACTGCTCGCGGCCACCAGACTCCTGCTGCTTTTATCATCCTAGCGGCAGGCCTGGATAAGGTTGAACGCCATAGCATTACATCCCTGACGATTTCGCCTAACTTTATCAATTTTGTTTTTTTTTCCAACAGCATGGTATTGATTCAGAAAAGCCACTGCCTTTCTCGCATCTGGATATCGCAGGATCCTCAGGACCGTACCCGGGCATCCCGACCTCGTCTCCCATGCTGGCTCTTGCCTACTATTACCTCCCGGAATTTTTCTGAGTTGGCGGAGTCAGAAACCTTGGAGAAAAGTGCAGGATTTGCAGGTTTCCGCATTTACCTCTTGGCTCTGGATGGCTATGAAAATGATGAACTTGAAATACACTATGTACGAGCTGAATTAACCTTCAGTAGTTGAATGAGGCAACTGAGTTAGTACACGATAATCAAGGGAAATAATGCGAAAGGGTAAGGTTATGTTTGGTTGGGTAGTGTAATAGTTAATTACAATTGACATCGCATGATTTAGTAAAATTAGTTCACTAAGACAGGAAAAGTATATCGGCATCTCGTTATAAAGTATCGATGCTATTGCTGTGATTACTTTCCATGTGTTTATCTAATAGTATTGTGTTCAATTCAAGCCGGTCGATGAAGGCAATCAGAAGCTACAATTCTTTGTAAGGATGTTAGATCACGTGACCCAAAACAGAACTATTACGTTTACGTTCTTGTTAAGGAGTTATCCTTTCAGAATACCATATAGAGTTCGAAAATGAATTTAGATTTAGAAGTGCAATCTCAAATAGAATAAAGCGTCTCGTTAAATTAGATTTTAATTAATCTGGACATGAATATCACATCTTACATGATATCCATGGTTAGACATAGATATCACAAGGGAACCTGTTCATTTACAAACTGAGGAAAAACACCTATAGTTTGGTCATTCAGCAACGACTTAAAAGTTGCTGGAGTGAACACAACTGAGAACAGATAGATAGATGGACATCGTATAGATTGATCGGTACA
Source organism: Leptestheria dahalacensis (assembly GCA_022114935.1). Lineage (NCBI taxonomy): Eukaryota > Metazoa > Arthropoda > Branchiopoda > Diplostraca > Leptestheriidae > Leptestheria > Leptestheria dahalacensis. Next base: position 16,684 of record JAIQCU010001477.1, read on the forward strand.
TGGATCGGTCGATTGATCGATCAATTTGTAGGTAGGTAGGTATAGATAGACAGACACAGAGAGATAAATATATATAGATAGATTATAGGTATATAGACGATAAATAGATTGATCCACTAGATAGATAGATAGTTAGAAATGTATAGACAGAGACAGACAAATAGATAGATAGATTATAAGTAGGTAGAAGACACATAGATCGATCCATAGACAGATAGATAAATGTATAGACAGAGAAAGATAAATAGAAAGTTAGAATAGATTACAAGTAGGTAGAAGATTCATAGATCGATCCATAGCTTGATAGATAGATAGACAGATTATAGTTAAATGGATTATAGATAGGACAAATAGATCGATACATAAATAGATAGACAGAGAGACTGATAGATGGAACTGGAGAACAACTTGTGACTTTTAAACTTTAAATCACGAATTGAGCATCTCACAGCTGCAATTTTTAGATTAATACATTTTCTGCTACTGTAAAGATATTATCCATTTTAGAAGCTAATTTGTTAAAAAGGAAGTTCGTATTAAAAATTTTTCGGACTAATTTTTCTTCAAGAGTCCAATATGCTGCTCCTAGATGGCGTAGGAAAAAAGGTGGGAACAAGTTTTTCTCGTAGCGTACACAACAAATAAATAATCGCTCCGTAGTCAACTAATTATACGAGTCTATCTTTGCTTCAAATGCAGCATTCAAACAGCTTTTCAACTACAAAATCTTAGATTCTGTCCGTTGGAATTTGAGTTATTACCGGGGAGGTATCAGCCGTTACGATATTTTGAGTGACTTTATATTTAATCATAAGAACTTCATACAAAAGGAACTATAGATTCACAGTGCTACACGCTCGTTATTGGTGTGCTTATGTCGACCTCTGGGCTGCCATGATTGCCGAGGCGAGCATAAAATCTGAAGACACAGGACTGGACGTCAAGGAGGAAGGGCTGTTAAAAGATGGCCAGCCGCCAACACAGGTTAAGGAAGGTGAGGAGAAGAGGCGACGGGCTTGGGCTCAGTGGTCGCCAGAGGAAATCGCCGCGTTTTTCGAAGCGCTAAATGAACACGGGAAAGACTTTGAGGCCATACAGAACTACTTAGTGAACAAGACGAAACGCAAGAGTGCGGGAAACCAGGGGACGGCCATCACTAAGAACAAAGACCAAGTTCGTCATTTCTACTACCGAGCGTGGCACAAGATCTCCAAGTACCTCAACCCTCAGCTACCTGATGATGGAAAGAAGTCTCAAAAGGAACTCTACGGGCTCATCAATTATGGAGAAATGTGGAAGAAACTGGGCGGCTTTTTCAACGAGCGCTGCGGGGAAAAGCTCGGTGAATTGGTAAGCTGTGCAGTAGCTGTCAGTACTATATAATATTGATTTCTTTTGACTATTCATAACAGATACAACATGGAGCTACAACGATGAAAGTAAAAGGCAAAACCATTCGAATCAAAACTCCAGTCTGCCCCGTGGTCAAGCGGTTGCAGTCTGTGGACAACGAGTCGCAAAACAAACCTCAGCAGCCTCTTATACCTGATCAAATAGTCGTCGAGTTAACGCCAAGCTCTAACGCCGATTTCCTCCGAGTACAGTCGGTGGCGCACAACCCGAGGGTTCGCGTGGTCGCCGAGAGCCGGGCACCGCTCTCCGACGTCATCAGTTTCTTAACGAAGAAATGGAAACCAAAAAGTCTTGTCGAGTCTGAAACGATAGCTGAGGTTTAATATCGTTTCACATACCGCTTATTGAAAGTTCCTTAAAATTGAAATAGGATTCCTTGAAATCCCCATATCTCGATATCGATATTATTGATATAGTATATCGATAAGAATTTCTGATATTGATATGTTATATTGAGGCCAAAAGGCTTCAGTATATCAAAATCTAAAAATCGATACCGATATCGGATAATCCTGTCGAAGAAAACCAGTATCGATATTGACGACTCGATCTATCTGTAAGGTTGTTCATTATTGATATATCAAATATCTATTGCCCCGATACTGATACGCGTTATGAAGACCAAATAGCATGGAGGTATCGTAATTGTAATATCGATATCGATATTTCGGACAACCCCGTCAAAGTATCGATATCAACGATACGATATTACAATAACGGCCTCATTATCGATATCAGGTTCTTTTATCCTTATCGATGTGATATATCGAGACCAAGTAGCGTCGATAAATCTAAATTTTGATGTCGATATCGGTATGTTACAATGTTGGATATTCAATGTCTATGTCGGACAACCCTGTTGAAGAAACCCAGTAGAACCAGTATCGATATGTTCAGCGATACGATATAACAAGAAGGTTTCCTCATTGCCGATATCGATATCCTTCATTTGTATTCAAAATCCTCATTGATGTGATATCGATATCGATGTATCGGACAAGACTGCCTAATTCATTTCACACTTTATTTGAAGTCAACCTGATTGATTGATTAAGACTGACGTAGTGTGTTTACGACATCTGTTACCAGGACGAAGTTCTTCTGCGGCTACTACCGGACTGTCGACAGCAGCACAACTCCCAAACAACAGTTCCTACAGAAAAGAAGACCCGAAAGAGATCAGTCAGCGACCAGGAGCCCGAGGAGCCTCAAGAGTCAGTCAAGCAAGAGTCGGTCAGGGATTTGAAGAGCTGGACCCTGGACAACGGCAGTGTCAGCGTCGGGGAAGTCTACGCCACTTGCCAGGGATTGGACGGCCGGTTACCGCTGGTCTACACGTGGGAGCGGCGGAGTTTCCAGCTTAATCAAGTATCTACCAATCTCACGTATTGTTAATTAATCATATCACAGTTACTCAATCAACCTTAATAACTTAAATATAGCAGTTAAAAATCTATAAGCGAAATAAGTATATTATATTTAAACTTAATGTAATGCTTCCTACGTTGTGACAATTCTATGAACGCGTAACTGTTTTGGGTGATGTTATTGAACAGTAAAGGTGAGTATATGAGGTGAATTCATAAATATGTAATCAAGTATGAAGTTATGCATGGAGAGGTTAACCCTCGTTTTTAATTTGAATGACAGAACTGTGACGTTGCTGCCGATGTTCCGGACGATTCGTGCGATATGAGCGCCTTACTCCGCGCTCTACTTAGCATCTCCAAAAGCTGTTTTGCCAAAGCCAATCAGACGACGGATCAGGGCAAGAAATCTCGTCGCAACGTGGCTACCACGCCTGTAGCGGAACCCGTGAACCGTTCACCGTCGGTCGATGTCAGCCCACTCGGCAACAGCGCTGCCGAGTCGCCCATGCAGGTATCAACTAGGCTAAATTGAATTCATTAACTTAATGGAACTAAAATTAAACTCCCTGACACGCGGGGAGTAAGAATACATTGTCAAAAACTGATGTAATTACGAGGTTTAAAAGCGAAAATTAAATTATTTTGATAGTCATTTAAATATAATTTAGTTTGATTAATATAATAGTTAATACTTGAAGCTTACAAGTTAGTAATCCGGTTTTTCTTTTCTCG
>JAIQCU010001478.1:0-23941 GCA_022114935.1 Leptestheria dahalacensis
GGTGGGGGGGTGGGGACGACAGACGGGCAACAAAAGACAAGGGAGAAACGCCAAGGGTAAAAAGGGTACAAACCGAATAAATATAAAAAGCACGTGCTGCTATTTTTAGCTTTCCTTGGCCCACGCACATTTGGGCGTCTCAAACTATAACAGAACACCGAAGATCTCCCCCGGGTGCTCCTCTTTTGATATATCAAACTATTACCATCCTCGATATGCAAGAAGTAAAACTAAACAGGAGGTTATGCAGCCTGCTGAATTAATCGCTGGTTCCTCAAAGGTTTCAGGAGGTGGTTCAACATGCTGGTTATCGAGAAATCGCTAAGGTTTCTTTCTGTAATTGTGTTTGCACCCGAGGTATTCAGCATATCAATCAGCAGTAGGAGCAGTGACAAGTGCTTAGTTCAGCAGATCGCCGACCTCGTGAATTTTTGCACCGGGTGCAGCAGGGTCGGACGATTTCATCGAATCAAATTTTAAAATCAAAGGCTGTTTTTCTTTAAATTATGGGGCGTTTACATTAAAGTTGACATAATATTGATATTATGATTATAAAGAAATCCTTTCTTGATATATCATATCAAAATATACGGCATATCGACCAAACTCTGCACATCTTGTTCAAGTTTTCCGTTTACATTTAATTACTATCTATCGCTCTTTGATATCAAATATCAAACTTAAGAGAGCTCGTGTCGAGATTATTGATATTCTGCTACAAAACATCATCTTCTTGATATATCATATCGAGATATCAATATAACAAAAATAGCATATCGTCTAGCCCTGTAAATCTTATTTAAAAAAATGTCGCGTTTTCGTTGGAATTTAGCGAGTTTAATCAAAATGATATCAAGGGCCAGAACCGATTCAACCGTCAATCGTTCTTTGATATCGAATATCACATCAACAGGTTGGAAGAAGCACTTAAAAATTCATATCAAACATCATATTCAAGCGTTTCATCAAATTCCTCGAGAGTTCACATCGACATTATTGATATTCTGACACTGACAAATTCACCTTCTTTATATATCACCATCAAAATATCAATACATCCAAACCTGTAAATATCATTCGTTCCACGTTTTGATTACGCAAGTGTTTACCACAACAAATTAACCGACGAATTCACCCGTCGATTCGTATAACTGGGTCCGTTCCATTCAAACTCTAAAATTCGCATTTTGATATCAAATATCAAATCGAAGAGGAAACGGACGCTAGAAGTCGGACCGAGTCGACTGGAGCATTAAGTTGCCTAGGGATTCAACTTGCAGCTGTCCCTCCCCGGCCAAGTTATGAGACAAACAGTCGATGCGACTTTTCGCTAACGAGCCAAAGCTTCGCTGCCCAGTAGTCGACTTCCGAGTCGACTTCCCCAAGCGTCATTAACAAACAAACTTTGACTAAGTGCAATTAGTAAATTCGCTGCAAGTTTACACTAAATTGGTTATTCATTTTGATAAGCTAACTATAATCTATACGAGAGTTAATTGACTATTGATTGGTATTGACTAAGAAGTGGAATTAACCTTATTTTGACTTCCTTGGCCAGCCAGTCGACGTGGCGATCGAAGTTGATGAGGATGGCGGCAATTTCCTTCAATTTTCGTCCAAACAAACAAAAAGAGAGGAGGAAAAAAACAGACAATTAAGTTAGTTTGAAAATCAATTAACTTTAATTCAATTAAACTATAAAAGTGAGAGAACTTACTTCGTTGGTGTTCCATCGGTGCCTCTGTGAGGGGAAATGATCGGCCCGAGGAAGACTTTCCAAACTTTCCGGCAGTTGGATTTTGCCAACCGTTTCGGTGCCACCTGCATAAATGCCAATGATAAAATTACAGTTCAAATTAAATCTTAAATAACTTTAAATTAATTAAAACGCAGACAGTGGAAATCCACACACTGAATTCCAAACTGAATTCAATTACGAAAGTTATATTTGCCGTAACACGAAACGCTTTTGTTGATGTAAAGTTTACATCGCGGTACCGTAAACAAAAGGCCACACTGCCGGGCTGTGTGTGTATGTGTGCGTCTCTATACGTCACGGGGGAAAAGAGCGTACGACAGAGGAGAAAGTTGTTTATTGACTCGACGAACAACCCCAAACAAGAATCAAACAAGAATCTTTAACCTTTGAGAATCTTGGCTGTGGTTTAGGAAAAAAAATGGCCAATTCCTGTGAAATTCCTTTCATAATTCACTGTACTGAAAAGAACTACACTGAGATTTTAAGAACGTACATTAAAAAATAGTATAATACAATATAACATAATCGTAATAGACAATATACAAAATCATACAATCAGGAAATAATCTAGTAAATAGAATAACGAAAGAATTCAATCCTGTAACAAGGAAAACTGAATTAACGTATCAACAGAAATTAAATTAAATTAAATAACATGCTGAATGGATAAATACAGTAGAGGATTAAGCACCAAAAAAAAAGAAATGGGAAGGCGAAAATATTTGGCAACGAGGGATAAGAGAGTCTAACGGCGCCTTTATCGTTTCCGGTCTTGTGTTCTCCGCCGCGCTTTTTATTTACAAATAAATATTATTTCTACTAATTTATTTATCTGTTGTATTTATTAATGTGCTGCTAGAACCACAACTCGCTGAAGCGTTCTACTGATAGACCAATAGTTAGATAGATAGATAGATAGATAGATAGTTACACAGATAGTTAGTCAGATCTCAGATAGACAGTTATAAGTAGATAGATAGATGGATAGCTATCAATATTTTGAAATAGACACCTAGATAGATAGACAGATACATATACATAGATAGGTTACAGATAGTTTCCAATCTTAATTTTATACAAGCGTGTTACGCAGGTGGGCAGATAGATACAGATAGATAGACAGATAGATGGTTACAATTACCAATACAGCCATGTGAGATGTAGATAGATCGAGAGATAGGTCAATTGAAATCGTTATTCTATGAAACAGTTCTGTAGACAGATAGATAGACAGATCAAACTCGCCACTGTTTAAAAACGTCATAAATAGATACACAGATAAATATCGATAGATAGATGTGGCAGAACGATAGATAGATACAGATAGATGGGTAGATCGATATCGATAGACAGGTAGATTAAAAATCTTCGTTAACACAAAAAAGGTTTATTAATAATCATATACCAATTCAAAATTTCCAATCATTACCAGTAGACTGACCAACCAAAGTACTGAAAAGTCAGTCAGTCAGTCAGTAATCTGTTAAGAATCATGATCTGGAAAAAAAATAACTTACGATAGACACCACAGCCGTTCACGGTCATGGCAGCGCTCAAAAATCTGTTTCCCGAATTATTTCTCATCACTGGGCAAGTGTGTTAAAACGTATACAGCGGACAGTTTTCAGGTGGGGAGAGGGAATAAAATACCGCAAAATCTGAAGTAATCGAAAAAAACAACAAAGCTAAAGTAACTACGGCTATCGAGTGACCAGCGAAGACTGAAACAATTGAATTTGGCCGGCTCAGTTCTTATAGAGGCGCGCACAGGCAAGTGCAACATACACGACGCGCAGGCGCACCTAAATAAATTATATATTCAATTGATTTGTCATTTTCCCTTTGAGCCGAGTAACATGGCTACTAATCCTTCTTCTTCGAAACAGTAATTTATCTAACGGGAAAAAAATCGCGTCCTTTCATATTTACTGAACCGTAATGAAAAAGAGACGCCATTTTACTATGAAATATCAATTCCGCCAAGTTTCAAATCTGATAAATAAAGCCAAACAAGCACAAGACAGTAGACAGACCCTATAAGCGAATTGGCGTGCGTGTCCTGGTTTCTAATTACATTAGTTGCAATTAGTTTAATTGACTCTAGTGCATCCCGCCTCTAGACAGAATAGCTGTTAACATCAGCAGGTTTTTCACCCTCCTCCCCTGCCCGCGAGTGACTACCTCCCCGCGACTCCTTCGTCTGATATGCATAACGCTAATGACAGTAAACATTGCCGACGACGATGACAACGAGCGTATGAATATGCAGGGGATTGTTTACTCGCAAAAAGTGCCACGTAAGGTTTCCCCTCAAAAATAGTAAACACAGCAAGTACTCGGGTAGGTTTCCCGAACATAATTCTCGACTCAGATGTGTTGAGACGGTCCGAGTCTTCGGTGCACGTATATTTACCAGGTACTGATTCCGTGTCTTCCACGACCTCGGGAACGGCCACCGCGGGTTGGTCCACTGTCGAGTCGTCCAGATCGCCTTGTTCGAAAGACCCGCTCTTTTCAACGGCCCTCAGCTCTGCAACAGTTTTTTAAAAATGTATATAGCGCATGCAGGCGCGCCCTAGCGACTAACAAGCGAACTAGGAATAGCAGACGAAAAATTGATCTGTTGAAAACATAAATAGGGGGAATCATAATCGCGTCAAGCACAAACGAATGCCTCGATAATACAAAGTTAAAAAGCTTTCTAACTTTTTTCTATCTGTCTAGCTAATCGCTGCCTGATTGATATTAACAACACTTTATAAACAAACACAAAATAACAATCACCCATTAAAAAGGAATAGTACTGGTACAACAAACAAAACAAATCGACTTACCTTTGGTTGTCTGCTTGTTGTCCATTATTCACAGAACCGACTGATTTCTGCTTTCTGATGTTTGTCTTTTAAATCATCTTTCGACCGGGTTTCTGCAGACCTGCACGCGTTACTAATCGGTGCAAAATTAGAGAAACCTAGCGAGAAAAACTTGTCTGAACCAGGCTCTTTTTCAAGATCAACAACACGGCGATCGGCAACCAGCCCTAGGTCGATAGCAGCGCCTCTGGTGACCGGTTTTGGAACTAAACAATCAATATTGTCGAAAAAACGTGGATTTTGAACAATAGTTTTCTAAATTACACAAACTGCTTTAAGTATATAACTAGTATAGCTGAATTAGCTAGTCTTTTAATTTGGTTTTGTAATATGATGTAACGGTTGCTATGGCAACGCCCGCAGCACAAGGCGCGAAATTCAAACACGGGAATTCGCTGAGTGATGCAATACTAGAGAAGCTATTAGGGAAATAATGAATTCATTTATTACTTCCGAAATTGGAGTTTGATAAGAAGAGACAGTTCTTTAGAAAATGTCTAGCTAAATTTAGCGATCGCCGCTGGCTTCACTCGACTCACCCTCGTTTCTCTGAACGGCGTCCAGTCGTAGCAAACGTTTCAAATTCGTCAAATGGCTTTGTTGAAAGAAAGAATTTGCTGCTGGAACGCAGTCGCATTGCTGTATTCATTGAGAAGAGAACGTTTAGCAGTAGATTCTTGAAAAGGTAATATTTTCATTCTGAAACTTGTAATTGTTATATTAGTAGTTCATTAAATAGTAATAGTAATTTGTGTTGGTTATTACCGGCTCGTTTTATAAGATTCGTACATAGTTTCTGTGAAACGTTCCCTTGTAAATGGAACAAAAACGCACCAATCTATTTAATTATATTAACTGGGTTCAAAATACGAGTCACGTCACCGCATTGTTAGTGGAACATAAATTGATTACATCTGAAGTATTTACCGTTATTGATGGATTATACCGAATTTTTGTTGACGACCGAGTACTTAGAAGTATTTGACGCATTTTACACAAATTAGCCAATTATTTTACTGAAATTAAAGGTAACCTTCACTTGATATGTTACAAGGAATGTGTCAGTTTACGTTGAAACTGTTTTACTTCAACCGTAGGTGAATCTTGCAGCAACACAAAGATGGACGTAGACCCGAGCATTGGTCAAAGTCAGGGTCAGCAAGGCAGCACTCAAGGTCAGGGTGACATGGGAAGCATGGGTATGGATCCCAATATTGGCGGATTTGCTATGGATCCTACCGGTGGTCCCTTCGTAGCCGGAGGAACGGTATGTGAACCAGATCTAAGATCTCATTGCATGACTCGATAATCTAACCAATTAGTTTTATGGCTGCAACGATTTAAGGTAAATTCTTTGAATTAATGATGAGTGATAAGTGCGCAAATTATGTAAACTATAAATGATAGGGACTGTATGTTACGACCGCTGTATGATACGAACGATTCATTCGTTAAGAAGTCAGCTCAGCATGTTATCACGTCAATTTTAAGATGCAAAACATAAATGTACTGCAATCGATGTGCGTGGTAATTAGGATCTAACCACGTTTTCTTTACATAGGATCCTAGTGCAATGATGACAGCTCCACTGATGGGACTCCCATTCATGGGGGTTCCTTCGGGAGACTCGGTTGTTATCCAGACGGTCCGCACTACAAGGATCGTCACCATCATGCCTGGAGGTGACGTCGGAGAAGGGGACATCGGTGGAGGTGATGTCGGAGCAGGGGACATTGGTGGAGGTGATTCGGGCGTCGGCGGAGAAGACCTTGGAGTAGGTGATATTGGTGGAGACTTCGGCCGCATGGGGAAATCAGACCTGGGTGGAGGAGACATCAGCCGAGGAGATTCAGGACTGGGCGGAGGAGGCTTCGGGACCTCCGATATTGGAGCAGGAGGTGATCTTGGAGGAGGAAGCACCGGGTTCGGAGGAACTGATATTGGCGGGGGGAGCATGGGGATGGGCGGAGGAGGCATGGGGATGGGCGGAGGAGGCATGGGGATGGGCGGAGGAGGCATGGGGATGGGAGGAGGAGGCATGGGAATGGGTGGAGGAGGCATGGGAGTGGGTGGAGGCGACATTGGTGGTACCGACCTCGGTGGAGGTAGCATTGGAACTGGTGGAGGTGACCTTGGCGGAAGAAGCACCGGATTTGGCGGAACAGATGTTGGGGGAAGTGACCTTGGCGGAAGAAGCACTGGTTTTGGCGGAACAGATATTGGCGCAGGAGACCTAGGATTGAGCGGAAGCGACCTTGGTGGTACATACATAGGGAAAATGGGCGGCACAGATCTCGGCGGAGGTAGTTTTGGTGGATCTGACCTTAGTGGCGGCTTTGGCACTAGAGGTGCCGGTGTAGGAGGCATGGGAACGGGTGGAAGCGACCTGGGTGGAACCAACCTCGGTGGAGGAATGCCCAGCAGCGACATAGGCGGGATAGGGGCAGGTCAGGGCATGGGAGACACATCCCTTGGTGGAATGGGTGGTCAAACTGGACTGGGTGGGAGTGACACTGGCCTCGGTAAGAGTAGTATCACCCCAGGATTAACCGGCATAGGTGGCGCCGATGTTAATGTCGGAGACCTGGATATCATGGACATCGTGGGAAGGACCCCGCTCAACACTGATATTAGCGATCTTGGGGGAGGAGACCAGAATCGTAGCTATCTTGGCGAAGGAGACATAAACCGTGGGGATCTTGGTGGAGGATACCGTAGCAAGATTCAGGATGTGGTGAACACTGGAGATCAGCGTAATGTTCAGGATATGGATGTTGCAGTAGATCTCACCAAGGGCGACAGAGGGCAGTAAAGATTCAGGATGCGAAGTAAATCGTCTGCAGTTCCGTTTTTCTTTTTTAATTTATCTGCGTTATTGTTTTGAACGTTATGTATCCTCTTATTGTTATTTTTGTTGCTTTTTTATAGTGAAGACCAATAAAAAAAAATTCATAACTGATACAAGGTTCTTCTTCTTCTCAGTAGATGTCGGAAGTTCCGTGGTTGTATTACTATTGGCAAGTGTATAGGCATTTCAATTTCAAGAAGTAAACTAAGCCGGTCCACCAAAATTAAAAGTACTTAAGGGCAATGCTTCAGGGTGAAATAATAAAACCTGATAAAACTATCACAATATAACCATACTGATGTTATATATAAAGTTATAGTTTGCTGGAATAGTTCGCAGTGCAGTGATTCGAAGTTTATCAAAGCCGTCATAATTAAACAATGCACAAAGAATATATCCTTAAGGACATAATTAGTACAACTGAATTATTATTACATGCTTGATGTGTTATTGTAGTTGCACAGTTTGTTGATAAACCTAGAACATTTTAAGTTCAGTTTAGTAGGAGACAACATCATTGAATTTGGAAAATGACGGTGTCAAGCGAGCAGCACCCTAAAGGTTACCATTTCTTCCTGTTTTTGTTTTAGATCAAAGAATGCAAATCAGGCGTTGAAGTTCGAGCCGGTATATAAAGGCCACCAGAACTCTCAGTCGTTACTCATCTCTTGTTTTATCGACACAGTACGTGGTCTTAAAATGATTCAGAGGTATGTTCTGCTTTGACCGTGTATTTTGTAACAAGTAACGAAGTCTTCTCTTTTCTTTAGGTTGTTTTTATCTTTGCTGCTGCTATCGTGCAGCCTTGTTAGCAGTCATGTTGTGCGCAGGAATTCTCACGAGGTAGCCGAGACTAGGTCGCTGCCTCAACGCCAAGCAGATGCTATTGCAGCCATCAATCAAGCCTTCGGCCAATTGACCGCGGCTTTTAGTCAGCCAGGATCCTATGGAGCGGCCCCAAACCCAAGCTACCCAGGTAACAGTACTGTATTAGATCCTTAAGCGTGATCATAAAGCGTGATCTTGCATGTATTTCCGTTAGCTCCACCTACGCCAAGTTATCAGGCACCGGCTCCGCAAGCTGCACCATTGCCAGTCCCACAGTACCCAGCACCGGCTCCAGCCCCTGCAGCCTATCAGGCGCCCGTGACCCCTACTCAGTATCCTGCACCGGTCCCGGCTCCGGCTCCTACGGCTTACCAGGCACCAACACCTGCCCCACAGTACCCAGTGCAGGCTCCCGAGTACACGCAGCCTTTCTACGGCTACGACGAGACTCCCTCTTACTTGGTGCAGCCAGCTAGCTATACACCACCTGCCCCGGCTCTCTACGCTGCTCCCAGCGCTCCTGCCCCAGTTCCAGCGCCGACTCCGGCTCCTTACTCAGCACCCATGGCCCCTGTCGCAGCTCCGGCTCCTTACTCAGCACCCATGGCCCCTGTCGCAGCTCCGGCTCCCTACGCAGCACCCATGGCCCCTGCCCCAGTTCCAGNCCAGCTCCAGTGCCGACTCCGGCTCCCTACGCAGCACCCATGGCCCCTGTCGCAGCCCCGTTTGCCACTCCTGTCACTCCGGCTCCGTATGCTGCGCCAGCTCCGGCTCCGTATGCTGCTCCTACAACACCAGCTCCGTACGCAGCTCCGGGATTCCAGGGACCACCTATGCCGTACGGACCCCGTCCTAACCCACCTCCTCGCCCGGCTTATGCTATGCGACCTAGGGGTGGCCGGTCAATTTCAGAGCACAACATGCCATCTAAGCAGTCAAAGGGCAGCCCTGCTTACAGGCCTTCTACTACTACTACTACCGATCGTCCTAAGAAGGATTAAGAATCTCTCGAAGACCAATTAGACCACGTTACTAAACCCATGACTGTGTAAATAACCTTTAATTTTAAACGTCCGTTGTGTGATTGACATCTGCGCATGATTTCAATAAACAAGTTTTAAAAATTAGGTGTTTGATAATCTTAAACAAGCAATACATTTAGCTAATTGCAGATTAAAGACGCGAATATGAACTGAAGCAACTCCGTAGCTTAGATTATATCGACGGAATCATAGAATCTGGTTAACGGTTATCAACAGCAAAACTTTTGGTAACGCATCAAATAGCCCCATTTCAGTTTTAGCTATGCTGTAAACAACGAGTTGGCGCTTTAGACTTGGAAGCAGACTTTTCACAGTTCTAAGATCTATGTTCTCATACCACATTGCGCCCCAATTCACCTTTACAATTGAATTACAGCCTAGTCTTCCAAGGACACTATTCATTGTACTGTTTAATTAGTATAAAACTTTGTTATAGAGCAATAGAGTTTCTCTAATAAAATTCATACTGTTAAATTATCTGTATGTAAACTATATAAAGTACATAAAAGTGAACTACAAAACCTGAAAGCTATCTTAGAAAACACTGCAGTAAGATCCAATTCATTTGAAGTTTTATTTACAACATGAAACCAACCCCATTAAAACACCATTACGATCATGTGGAGGGAAAATCTTAATTTATGTCTATGTATTACAATATATTGCGACAATGTAATAACCTTGATTATGAGATATAGTAGTTCGTTACAAATTATCATATTGTCAAAATACTTTTCTTTCTACTAGGGAAGATGTCTAATTCTATCCTGACTAAAATCTTCCTAGATAATTTTTTGCAGTCTTCGTTTATTTCCTAAGATTTCTTTAACAAAGATCTGTAAATCTAATAGCTCCTAATTTAACTCAGTTTCATGTTATTTTTTCTTAGAATTCACGAAAAACACTGAATCTTTGTTCTCCTTGACAAGAAGTAGAATTCGTGTTCTCCTTAACAGCTTTTCAGTCAATTCTTGCTTATTTTTCAGTGCAAGTCAGTGAAAACCCTGCGAATCTGACGTAAAAGAATCAGTGAAGAACTTGTAGAATCTCATTCTTCAAGAGCACACGCACCAGGCCGGACGAGTTGCAACAATTTATCACCAAAAATGACTTCAAGGTACCGTTTACTACTTACTATCTTCACCAGACCCATGCTAGTTGTTTTGACCTCTATGATAACTAATTTTTAGTTTAAACACCGGAACTTACTTAGGTTTTACCCTACGGTTTTATTCATCATCTTCGTCTGCACCATTCGCTGTGAGGGACTGGACAATGCCGAAGACACTGTATCAGCGCCAAGGGAGTACAGCAACAAGGAATCAGCAGCTCTGTCAATGTTAGCAGATACTCTGGGCCAGTTGTCAGCGTTACTGAAGAAGACATCGACTAGCTACGAGTTACCATCTTACAGCGTCGATGCTTACCAAGCGGCGGCTAACCAGCCTTACCAGCCGTCTACAGTGGCACCCAACTACCCAGGTTTTCAACTTGAACCATTAGACTTTGTTATACGTTAAGTTTTATGATCCCTGTTTTAGCGGCTTACTATCAAGTCACTCCAGCGCCATCAGTCCAGCAATACCCTTCAAATGGTGCACCTTATCCGGATTATCCATCTAATAACCCTTCTGCACCGAGTGCTAATCTGCTGTCTGCATACTACCCTCCGGAGCTGTACCCTACTGAGGAGCAGCCTACACCTTCGCCCTACCCTTACACGGAGAAAGTGACGACACCGCGACCGTACGGGTACCCAAGATACCTGCAGAGGGCTATGCGACCTGGTAGTTTGTACTATGACACTCAGGAAACGCGGGAATGATTAATCTGAAATGACTACGAGCGACTGACGTACTGACTATATTGTGTTTTTTATCGAATACAACGGTGGGATTTTTAACTGAGTTGTTCAATTGGACAATCCTTACTGATTACTTTAGCTTCAATATCCTAACTGGGAATAAATTACCAGGGTTGCTCGATCGTATCGATAAGAAACCTGAATATCGATAAGACTATCGATATCGATATTGAAAAGTCTTAACGATATATTGTATCGATAATATCGATATTCATTTTCTTGAACATCGAAAGCCCAGTAACTGGCCTTAAGCGAAGTTGAGCATCAAGAGTGCCCTCCGTTGGTCTTAACTTCAACAGAATGAAGTAATTCTCTTATCTTATGGTCCACTGGTGGCGCTTTCTTTTGCGAAAGAAGAACCAGAAGGATAAGGGCTACCCTGATCAATTGCGTGGGCATGTATCGTCTTGAAAAAGGGCGCCCAGGTACGTAGGGGCCTCCTGAAACATGGATTCGCTGTACGATGATCCCGCTGAAACTGAAAGTGCTTTTACAAGCGATAATACCGAGACGAACACACGAACACTCGTAGAAGAAGATAGAAGGTTTGGACTTATGTTGTGAAACATGCGACGGATACTGCTAGGTGTTTGCTTTGCGACCAACAAGTTTAAAACACGCGAAACACATCAAACATGCTAAGCCATCTTCTCTTAAATGAGGACTGGTTGACTAATACAAAATTCTGCCAAAGTATTCTGCTTGTTTACTGAAGACTGAAACAGCTGAATACGTCTACTTTGAAACACACCACTGTTGTTCTATACTGCTTGTTATAATTGCATGGAGCAACATCGATATTATCGATAACGGCGTCCTTATCGATATTTCGTATCGATATAATATCGATAAGAAATTTGAATATCGATTAGGCTATCGATACTGATATTGGAAAACCTTAACGATATATTAGGCGTTATCTTTTCACGGGCAAGTCTGTGCCGTGCCGACAAATTGTCGGACAAGGCGTGTTCTTTTCATTTGGTCGGACATCTTTGTCGGACACTGGCGTGTTCTTTTCACTTTCGTCCGCCAGACGCCAGACGTGGCCGACAGGGACCTGAAAAGTCCGGACGAACTCGGGAGTTGGTCTCGACAATTCTATGCCGTGCCGACGCTCTAGCAGACGACGATTTTGACAGTAAACAAACATTGTGAAAACACAGTGCCTTACTTCGCCATACTGAATTAGATTAATTAAAATTAAAATCAAAATTTAAGGGGCGCAGACATTTTGAAATCCATCAAATGATAAAATGCGGCCTTTTTTTTCAACATCTTGGAATGTTATGGCTTGCACCCTAGCACTACGAGTTTAAGGGGCGCAGACATTTTTAAATGGTGCCTGTGGAAGGCCCCAGAACGTGTTCTTTTCGCACTTGCCGGACGATGCTGCACTACTGCCTCATACCGGCGCTTTTGTCCGACAAGGCCTGATCTTTTCATTTTAGGCGGACAATTTTGTCGGCACAGGGCAATTTTTGCCGGTGAAAAGATAACGCCTGTTGTATCGATAATATCGATATCAGGAAATTGTGATATCGGACAACCCTGTAAATTACAAATAACCGAACTTATAATTAATTTGAATTTAAGTTATGTGAAACAGTAATTATCTGTGTTGTATGGCATCCAAAGATGTTTGGCAACGCTGCTTTGTTTACATACAACTCGCAGACGAACAACATTTTAAAGAAAATGTCAGAATTTGCCGACAAAATTGCAAGAATCTGTTATCAATTTTACAAAAATAAACTTCCAAAAACAGGAAAACCACTACAGGATAAGGAGTGGACAGTTTTAGCAGCAGTAGTGGAGGTGCGAAGTTCAGACGGCCGCACGAGGGTTGTCGCGCTAGGGACCGGCTCAAAATGTTTAGGACAAAATAAATTAAGTCCCAACGGCGACATCCTAAACGATAGCCATGCTGAAGTCATCGCCCGTAGAGCCTTTCTCCGTTACTTGTATTACCAGATGGAAGAATGCGTTGAGGAACGGGATTCCATACTGGAACGGGAAGAATCGTCATCCAGATTTCAGCTCAAGCCTGATGTTTCGTTTGTGTTTTTCTGCAGTCACACGCCTTGTGGCGATGCATCTATCATCCCGAAGATTGAAAACTGCAGCCCCGAGCACAAATCAGAAGCAGACGAACCAGAAGCCAAACGCGGGAGGTTCGCAACGCCAGATCTACATCGCACTGGGGCGAAATGCGTCCAAGAGGGACCTCAGGATCTGCAGCTACCAGGTGTCGATTATCACGTAACTGGAGTCTTGAGGACGAAACCGGGCCGTGGGGACAGGACGTTATCCATGTCGTGTAGTGACAAACTCGCCAAGTGGAACTTTCTCGGGATCCAGGGCGCCCTGTTAAGCCTGTTACTAGACAAACCTATAATATTTTCTCATGTAATACTAGGACAATGTCACTTTTCACCTGACTCCATGAAACGAGCCCTGACGGGCCGTTTCGAGAAGATCCCGCAGGACGTAACTCCAACTGTTCCCGAGATACTGCAATCCTCGCTACCGTTTGAACACGGCAAGGGTAGCGACGACCAACAGGAGAACGGAATCCAGCCGGCACCCTCGAGCATCGTCTGGGCTCTGGACGCTTCCCGACAGCTGGAGATCGCCGTCGAGGGCCGAAAGCAGGGCGTCACGAAGAAAGCGAAAAACAAAGCCGCGGGACGGCTCTGCGTCACCAAGAAAAGTCTATTTCAGAGATTCGTCCAACTGGTTCAACTAATGGAAAACAAGAAACTGCCGGTCCCGCCCGAGTTGTCCCTCAAAACGCTTGCCCGCCGCAGTTACCTCGACGCTAAGCTACTGAGCACCGATTACCAGCAGAAATGGAAAGCTCTCAAGACGTCTGCTTTGAAAGGCTGGACTGAGAAAGACAAACAGCTGCTTAACTTCACATGTAGTAATGAACTTGTTGAATGAAATACAGCTTTATGCGTGTGCTCATATAAGTTTTTATTAACCAGCCGATTGATTTTTATATCAAGAAACAAATATATCTGCCCTGGAAAGAGTTTTTGTTAAGCGTGGGAAACATGTCACCTGGCCTCTCTTACAGCTGATTTATGTACAGACTCTCCACTTTGGGGGAAGAGAATTAATATTTGCACAGCAAGGATCTCGCTTGTCATATAAAAACCTTCTATACAGACATATTTTTCAACACAACTTTACCGTACATTTGCGGGTTATATATCATACATCTCCTTTACAGTAAACCGGTTTGCTTGTTACTACTGCACCGCGGATCTTCAGGCGTCCATAGTTTGGTCACCATTACTCCTGAAGGGTTCTCCTTCTGCATGGACCAAGAGATCGAATGCACAGTCGGTGATGAGTCATTGAATCCTATGGAAAAGTTAATTAACTTTAAAGTTAGAGTCAAGTTTAATCATAGACTAAATTGAATCTTAAGGTACCTCTGGATGAACTGATAAATACTTTGGGTGGAGGTTCTGGAACCGGGTTCTGGAGAACCTCTGCTGGACTCCGATCGCTGGAAACCAACTCGGTCAGAAAGCTTATGTAACCAATAGCCAGCCGCAGGGTATCAACCTACAGTGGAATCGTATTAGCCATTAATCATCACTTGAGGGATATCAACTTTAATTGCACCTTTGATAATCTCTTCTCGTAAGGCAGCGTCGGGATATGAGCTCGTAGCCCTTCGAAAGCGTCGTTGATACTTTGCATGCGCCGTCGCTCGCGTAAATTCGCCGCGTGTCGCTGGTGCACCTGCTGCCGCGAGTTGCGTCGCTTCCGACGCCAGGGTCGACTCTGCGTGTCGCACTCGCCCTGGGGCGACGAGAGGGGCGAGTCGCTCAGAAACGTCGATGATGAAGTGCAGTCGTAGTTGTCGTCGAAATCGAAGGAATCGACGGAATATGGACGATTTTCGATGCCTTCGAAGAGATCCATGGGATACACTGGGTCGGCGAGATGAGTGCGAGGTGTGTCGCCGGTGTGAAGGATCGCGCGGAACTGAAGCGATGCGCGCGGCCCGTGTGTGGTGGAATCAGCGACAAACTGATAGCACGCGCGCTCTTCGTTTGTCAACAAAGTCTTGGCTCTTCTTGTCTTTACGATATGTAGACTTAAATTTAACTCTTGTTATTTATCTCTCTGTATCTATCTATCTATCTATCTATCTGCCTATTCTATCTATCTACTGGAATATTCATATACCTTCCTACGCCTTTATCTAAATATTTGTCTAACCGCCTAATTATATCTACCTCTCTATCTATCTACGTAAGCTACCAAACTATCATCTATCTATCTATCAATCTATCAACCCATCAGTCTAGCAGTCTAGCAGTCTGTCTGTCTGTTAAGCTACCTGACTGTCTATCTATCCATCTATCTATCTATCTATATGTATATCTATCTACCTATCTGTGTATCTACATATCTATTAATCAATCCATCTCTCTTTGTATTATCTACCTATCTGTCTATCTATCTATCCTATCTATCTATCTATCTCTATTAATCAATCCATCTACCTGTCTATGTATCTACCTTACCTCTCTATATACCGACCTATCTATCTACCTATCTACCTATCTATCTATCTATCTATCTATCTATCTATCTATCTACTTATCTACTTATATACCTATTAATCAATCCATCTACCTGTCTATGTATCTGCCTTACCTATCTACCTACCTATCTATCTACCTATAGTCTATTTGCATTTAACTATTATGTATCTATCTGTGACTAATACCACATCTTTTACAACCTTATTACAGTTTCCACGAGTCGAACCGTGTCGATTTGTTTTCAGACAGGGTTGTGAATTTTAATCTTTGAAACGTATTTCCCGCTTTGTGTGCAACTCTTCTTTCTTTTTGTATCAATCTCGCCAGGAATTTCCAGTCGTCACCGCGATTAATTAATAATCGATTAAAGATTGGTGAGAACGTAAACACTCGCTCGCACACCACGCCACACGTGTTACGGCTCTCACGGAGTTTTCCAATAATTCAAAACCCAAGGATCGTACGGGCAAACTCGAGAACCATACTTCAGAAAATTCCGTAAAATAAAGCGTCTTGATATCCTGAATAATAGTGGGTGTTTTGTGATAATTTTCAACTGTTTTCTTTTACAGTATCTTTCAGCACTTGTGGAAAAGAGGGCGAAATGGCGGGGCGAGCCACATACGACACAAGGCTACGCACTTAACTCGCCCGCAGTGGAAAAGAGCGTCAAAGGTTGAGTCGACTCATATACGACACGTGGCTACGCAGTTGAGTCGACCGCAGTGAAAAAGGAGGGCGAAATGGCGGGGCGAGTCATGTACGACACAAGGCTACGCACTTGACTCGCCCGCAGTGGAAAAGAGGGCGAAATGTCCTGGGCATGACCGGACTTGTTTGGCTCCCATGTAAAGAGATAGGAGAAATGATTATACAGAAACAGATAGGGAATTTGGAAAAACGGTGGGAAGACAAACGGGAAAAGAAGAAATAAAAACGTGGAATGGAAAAAAGTGAACAATAAGGCTCCATGCTGGTAAGCCATGGCGACAATGATCTAGTATTAGTAGAGCTATACTATAGTTAATGAAAGCACGCTTGTATTTGTTATGTAATCCTATAATAGTACAGCTTATAAATTAGTCAAATGCCGTGTCGGTATAAGATTATGTTTCTGCTGTTTCCGAAACGATAACTTCATGTGTCAACTTGTTTATCGGCCGCCTGCATGTCTCGATTGAAATACAATCGCGGTCATTGTCGATTGAGCCGCGTTACGAGATGCGCGCGGCTGATACCGCGCGCGGCACCGTCTCCGGCGTTTGAGCACCTGCGCATATCTATAAGTGCCTGTCCGTCTATTTTTCTATGTACCTATAAGTCCATCTATCTATCTATGTGTCTATGTATCTGTTTAGCTGTGGTATCTATGTCTCTATCTACCCTATGTAACCATCTATCCAACTAGGTTTCTTACCTTAATGTATCCATCAATCAATGTATGTAGACATCTGAGCATCTAAACGAAATTCATGTCAACATTGGGTATACACATCTATTTATCTACCTAATCTATCTATCTTTGTGACTACCTGCCTGTCTATGTATCGATCTAGCTATATGTATCAGTCTATCTATGTATATAAGTATATGCATCTAAATGGTATTCGTGTCAAAAATGGGTATACACATCTATGTATCTACCTAATCTATCTATCTATGTGCCTATGTATATCTCTTTAGCTGTGGCATCTATGTCTCTATGTACCCTATGTAACCATCTATCTAACTAGGTTTCTATCTACCTAAATGTATCGATCAATCAATGTATGTAGATATCTGNTTGGGGGGCGGGGGGAGAAGGGGGGTATACAGAGTTACAACAGCGATGTAGAATGCAGTATTTTTTTATATAAACAGAACGTGGATAGCTTTGATACAATATATAATAATTCTCACTTGAACCTGTTAGCAATGAAAGATACAATTAATTTTTGAAAAAAAAACAAAAGAAAAACGGCGGCAAATCTGTACACACACACGCAAGAGATAGAGAGAGAGAGATGCAGAAACAACACACACTAAGGAAATATTACAAAATGTGTGAATATTAGAACTTTATTATTTTTTTAAAAGTGCAAAATACGACTCAACTTATAATGTTGCAAGCACCCGTAATCAAGTCTGGCCTCTTTCATTTGTTCACTTCTTCTTGAATTCCTTTTTTTCATTGTCGTTATTTTCTTGTTTTGAAAGAGAAGAAAAACACATTATTAATAATTATTCCCGCGAAAATAAATTGGTGATTTAATCATTTTAACCAAAAAGCGGATTTCATGCCATTTCCGAAAATATATATCATGTTAGGAAGCTTCTTCTGCATGACGCTCAGCGCGCGCGCGCGCGCGGTGCGTAGCAGACGAACTCGTCCCGGCGCAGCGTTGCCAGTTCTCCACAAGAGTTACGCTCGTAAATCACGCGCTCGTTATCGACTTGGATGTTTCACATTATATATTTCCTGAATCAGCGTGAAAATCTCTTTCTGTTTTTATCAGTCTCCAAATAATTTAAAAACAATTTCATTTTTTTATTTCAAAAAAATTCCTGGCTCTTCTCATTCTTCTTGACTTTCAGACTGTTATGTCGGGAGGGGGGAGGGGTGGGGGGTTGGATCCTGAAACTGAATTAATTTTGCCCTTTCACGGGTTCTGACTATAACCGAACGAAAGCTGCTTCGCGGCAAAAATCAAGACAAGTTTTATCTATGTACTTAGTTTGCGTTAAAAAACTGAAGCACGACATAAAAACACATAGCCTCTACAACAAATTCACTGCCTGTTTCTTTGTGTCAAGTGTTGCAAATTTCTCTCAAGATTATTTCCTTCTGTTGTTAAAATCTGTATCGAAAAATAAAGAAAAAAATGACGGCGTTTCTATGAGTTTCTGCGAGATAACATTTGGTGTCATTTAGGGTTCGTTGCTAACAGAAATCTGCATTTAAAAAAATACGGGTGGGGAGGTAAACAAAACGGAAAAAAGCTAAGGTTTGATTGTAGCCCGGAATGCATTTGGTTCTTGGTTCTCGGGAGAATGCGAGTGTTATTTTCTACACTCAAAAAAAAAAAATAATAATAACAATAACAGAAATCCGAAAAGGCCTGTGCCATAAAGCGACTTCGGTGGTGGTTTAATTAACGCATTGAAAATTTTAATAATTAATTAAAAAAATACAAAAGAGCAAAAGAAAATTAGATTGGGCAAAAACACTAGTTTGTTTTATATTAAAAAAAACATTCTGACTTGAGTATAGCTCTTTTAAGACTGTTATATATATATATACACAAGACGTTAGCGATACGACGCTACTTCGATATTCTCACACGATCAACATTTCGACAACAAGAAAGTTTCACTTGAAATTTAATTCACGTCTGTCTAAAAATATGTGTAAAACAAAAGAAGGTACTGTAAGCTCATCAGACTGGACAGGGAGCTGCTACACGTTTCATGGCCTGTCCCCAACGACATTCTTGAAATCATCTTTCCAAAAAGTGATCAGTATTATCAAAGCGCGGCGGCGTTAGAATTATTTTTCCGACAAAAAAAAATTCGATACAAAATAAAATCGTATAGTATTATATATGGCACACGGGTCATCATCACTTTCTAGGACGGGGTAAATCCTAGGTAAGTTTAATGTTTAAAAAACCTCCGTTTCCATTTGTTGACAGGGGTGGAGGAGACAAGGGTAGAGATTCTTCCTACGTCCGAAAATTTAAAAGTGCCAGCGCTGTAGAAATGTCAATAACCGATTTGAAAAAGGATATCGTGGATGAATCCAAATCAACTGCAGTTTAAATTAATTTAGAAATTGAAAATTAAGAAAAAGGTTGCCCAGGTCCAGTCCAAGCCTCTCATCACAGTCAAGTATTTCATGATTTTTCTCTTCTTCGTCTTCTCCTTCCTTTCTTATTCTTTTCGACTTTCTCTTTGTGAATTGGATTTTGTCCAGAAAGAGGTATTTAAGAATCGGGTCGTTTGGGTCTGGCTTCCCGACTCTTGAACCGATCCTCACGCGGTTTCGACTTCTTCGGCGGTGCCGCTGTGGTGATGGATGTCGTCGGAGAACCATTCCGGCCGGACGGTTTCTTGGGCCGGACCACGGCTGGTGACGATACGCTGTCTTCGGTGCAGCTGGAGCAGCACTCGTCCGTCTGGGTTGGCGATTTATGCGACGACGAAGAAGAACACTGTGCCCGGGTGCATTTCTTCCGCTTGCATTTCACTTTGCCGTCCTGCAAGTTAATAAGTTGATGAATACATTGATACAGACAGATAGTTCGAGAGTCTAGACAGACAGACAGGTAGATAAACGGACAGATGGATAGAATGATACATTGATTATATATATATATATGAATACACAGATAGGTATTAGGTAGGAAGACAGGTTGGTAGATAGATGAACAGACAGATAGACAGACTGAAAGACTGACAGATGGAAAGACAGATAGTTAGTTAGATAGATAGGCAGATAGATAAACGGACAGATGGATATATAGATACATTGATTAGATAAATAGACGGATAGATAGATAGATAAACGGACAGATGGATATATAGATACATTGATTAGATAGATATACGGATAGATAGATAGATAAACGGACAGACAGACAGATATATACATTGATTAGATAGATATATGAATACACAGTAAGGTATTAGAGGAAGACACGTAGATAGTAGATAGATAGTTAGAGCGATAGGTAGATAGAAAGATAGATTGTCCATAGTATTCATATCGTTTCTCAAGATAACGCGGGGTTTGATAATGAATTTAGAATTTATGTTTCAAAACGCAAGCACTAAATTTACATTTTATGGTTATGATTATCGCTGATGTTGAATTTAACCTTCAGTGTTAGGTCTTAGGATTTCAGTTCGATATTTTGTCAATACCTTTCATTATTTAATAAAACAGGTATGAATTCATCCGGCCTTTTCGAAATGTTTTAACATTATGATACGTTTGCTGATATCAAGTCAGAATTAGCCAGGATTACCTTGCAATTGCAGTTGATGCACTTCACTTCACCCCAGGGCTGGATACGCGGATGCCATTCTTCACCGTTCTCGTAGACGTCTCCCTTGAAGCGACATCCGCCACTGTTGACGATATCCGCCTCGCTTTTTTCCTTGGCTTCTTCGCCCAGCGTGTCCTTGATCAGCAGGGCCGCGCCTTCCGGAACCGGAGACGTTGATGGAGCAGGGCACTGCTTGCAGCAAGCCATCGGATCCGGACGGAAGGCCTCGCTGTCCGGACAATTCAACGGAGGACAAGTCAAGCGTTTACACTCGGCTTTTAGCGTTTCCGGCTGCAACATAAAAGAGAGGGAGGAAAAATAAATTACACGAAAAAATAAATAAATGATATCAACCAATCAGAAAAAAGGAAGAAAAAAAAAACAAATAGAAAAAGGACAACGTAAATAAATAAATTAATTAAAGTAATATAAAAAATAATAAAATTTAATTTTAACAAATTAAGTTAAACATTAACGTAATAAATTAAACAAAAAAAATTAGAAAAATCGATAGGATCACAAATTACATTGCAAACGCAGATGGCGCATTTGCTGAATCCAAACGGCGGAAGATACGGATGCCACCGGCTTCCGGGCGGGTGCATCTTCTGGTCGCCGGGTACGGAACAGCCGACGCTGGCATTGTCCCGAGTCGACATTCTCGGCTCCGGTTTGGCTGTCACATCTGGAAAATGTCAAAATCAATCGATTCAATAAAAAATTCAATCCACCGAAAAAGTCAATCAATCAATCGAATCGAACCAATAAACCAGTAACCAATAAATAAATAAATCAATAAATAGATAAATGAATAAAATAAAAGAATGGACTGAATAGACTTGAATGAATGACACGGAATTCCTCCACAGAGTCATTAATTACAAAATCGGGGAGACGGACTCGAATCGGTTCGTTTTAACCGTTTTTCTCGGAATAAATAAAAAGTGAAATTGAATGCCGTCACGGAAGCAGCGTCAGGCTGTGTAAACTTGTACCATCTCATTTTTTTATTTATTTTTTATTTATTTAATTTGTATTTTTTTTTAACTCAAATAGGACTCGGGTTCTGTAGCAGCCCCGGATCTTTTCAAGAAGCAAATTAATCACTTCGGTNATCTATCTATCTATCTATCTATCTATCTACCTATCTATCTATCTATCTATCTACTTGCTTACCTTCCAACTTATATCAAATCAAAGTTTAAGAAACCGCCCAGTATCAAAGACTTACTTCCACAAACTGGACAACATTCTCCAGGAGCCTGTAGGACGGCGCTGGCCGGACACGACAGGGCCGGACAGACGACGGCATCGCAAACGACACGCCCCCTTTGACACGAACACATGGTGCAGCGGTTGTGCAGGGCGTGCCACTGGGATCCTTCCTCGTAGAGTTTCTCCTCGTAGTAACAGTGACGCATCTGAGAGATTTCGTTCTGATCCTGCGGTTCCTGGACAATGCCCGGTCCCAGGGATTGCATTCCCGAGGTTTCCCCCATATCGGCCGGTGGTAACTGTCGTATACACGTCTCGGGTACTTTAACCTGCAACAATTTAAGTTAATACGAGATAATTAGGATAAAGTTAAATGTAGCATAACAATGAAATTACTAGAATAAACTGTTTATCTTTTAAACGGGACCGCAATAATAAATATTTCTCTCAGTTTAGAATTACGTTCGTTAGCCATCCGCGAAATTCAGTCCCCGGAACGTCCGAGATTTTCGGTTCGGTGACTTTCAAGTAAGCCCCGCCGATTCGCAGCCGAGACAGCGACAATTTAGATAATTCACCAAAGCTATTTTCCACTCGATCTCCGCTGTACTCCTCCAGCAGCCGTATGCCGGGCAGGTAGATATTGTCCCCGTCGCCACCGCCGGACGATCCTTCGGTCCCCAGATAGAATTCCGCACCGGAGTGGCTATGCCCCACCGCAATGAATTTGGGTACATCGACCAGTTCCAGGATCGTCAATCCTTGCTGATCCTTCCTCGGCGTTCTAATGTTGACGTCATAGTGCATGGTGCACTGAGGATCGATGTTGACCCAGCCGAGTCCGGCCCGGGTGCCATTGACGGCGCTCAGCAGCACGGGACCGTTTTTGACCGACAAGTGAGACTCGCCGGCGATGCGAGGAACGATCCTGCCCCGGGATTCCGTGCTGCCGACCACGTTGACGTAGAGTTCACCCTCGTAGAGCAGCTCGTAATCCCTGGCGGGGAGCCGAAAGGTCCCGTTGATCCACTGGGATGTGAAAGATCCCGTCAGATTCTCAATTTCCCGCCGGCGCTTGTTTTTGCCAAAGCCCGTTTCTATGGTAACCGACGTGGGCGGACTGGATTTGTCCTCGATGTAGATGTGGTGGTGGAACAAACCGTTCCTGCCCATGTAGAACCAGGCCAGCCCCTTCGGACTGGAAGGATCGCTGGCGGGCGAGTCGTCGGTGGATTCGGCGCCGGCGATGAGAGAGTCGAAAACATCGCAGGCGATACGCGGGCCGATGACACCCCGGATGCGGACCTCGGGGTTGCGTCTGGCAAAAGCCGTTAGTGCCACTTGTCCGCGCATCAAATGACGCATCTCTTGAGCTTCAAGGACCGTCCGAATCTCCATAATGTTGATCTGCAAAAACAACAAAACATAAAAAACACATATTAATTTAAGGAAATAATCAACTTGAAAATAAAGTAATAAAACGTTATCCTAATTAATTTATATTTCATTATTATTGTAATCAATCGCTTATCAATGTAACGTAATAACGAATTAGTTTTAAGCTCAAATCGATATGGGTTCAAGTCTTGGTAAACGTGAATGGACACCTCGATGTTTGCAATTCTCCAAATCAGTCCTTACATGGCTAGAGTTATGTTAAGAATGAAACTCCATACGAATACACGGAAGTGCGGGAACTTCTCTCAATGGACAGGTATTAGTAACGGTACGAGTGCATATTTAATCGCCGCGTCCCCGTGGCTCAATGTCTCGCCGCGTCAACTCCGCTCCGCGTTTCACATGTTGAAACGCCAGACTCGAAACACCAGATACAGTCGGAAAAATTAAACACTAGTCAGTTCATTATTAAGTGAAGCAAAGTAATAATAGTTACGTTATAATTTCACCCAACA